>BGPR01032097.1:0-14396 GCA_013235015.1 Araneus ventricosus | reverse complement strand
GGATTGGCTTAGAAAAAGACATGCCCGAGTGGCGTTCGGGCAAATCATTGGATTAGCTTAGAAAAAGACCTACCCGAGCGGCGTTCGGGTAAATCAGGGCTCCCCTTTCTGATGCACCCTGCGATATTCGCAAGCTAATGAGTTGACTTAGAACTGTATTACAGAGTAGAATAGTATTATACTAATAAAGCTCTATATATAAATAACAATTCGCTCGATACAACTGTATTTATTAATGTTTAATATCGTTGCTATCGTAACGTTGAAGAAGAGAAACGTTGCAGCTAAATAAGTATTTAAAAAAATTTGGCAGTCAGAGGGTTACTACTTTTCACAAATAAGAACTTGAAGAAAGAGCGCACCGTTTTATACGTATATTAACGATGAATATCGCTGTAGGCTTGACATAGCTCTAAACATGATATTCTATATGTCTTCATTTGAACCTAATTTTATAGAACTCAACTCCATGAAACAAGCTTAAAGACTGCATTGCAATTGTCTTCCAGTCGAACACATTATTATTACGAAGTCAGCTTTCCTCATGAGTTAATGCAAATTATTTCAATGCCATTTTCCTTTGTTAGTACAGCAGAATGCCGGGAATCCTAACCAATTGGGGCTGACCTCTGTTCGGATTCCGTGGAATTCGGAATATCCGGGAAATTCGGTAAAATACTCTTGATGCACCAAATGCAGTAGAGTATTGACTCTGGGTGCTCTGTGAAGGCGTACGGGAAGAGCACTCTGCGATTCGCACGGTGCCGTGACAAGCAAGTTGAAGATAAAAAGAAGTGTCTGAGTTTGTTTCTACTAATTAAGGGGATGTATTCATTCTTATAGACCACTTCAAATACTTTTTTTAAGTTAGTAATAAACATTAGCTTTGTTTCAGATTCGTAATTGTTATTTTCGCTTATTTTTTAAGCAAAAATCTTTAAAAAAAGATTTTCCGATTATCCTGAATTTAGGATTCCTGGACTTCGTATTCTAGGGGTTCTACTGCACAAGGAACTATTACTATCATGAAAATGGAATAAAATTTAAAATAAAATATAAATCCCTGAAATCTTACTACAATAATTCAAGTCGTTTGTCTCTTGACTTTCATCACTAATATATGTGCTTAAATGCAACTAAAATAGTATTATGACATGCATGGTCTTATAAAATGAATATTTAGTGGGTTCAAAAGATTAAGTACATTTTAACGACTTTTTCTCAAAATTATATTTTTTCAGAATGTATTGTCTTTAAAATGTCCCGGGTGTCTTAATTTTTGAGGAAATTACATAAAATTTATAATAGAGATGCCTGTTACACATTAAAATAAAACTGGGTATGCATTTTATGTTTCGAGATCTCTTAGATAATTAAAAGTTAATTTTAGGGCAGGGAAACAGAGAGTTCATACAAAGATTCAGTGCGTAAACATAAAAATATTTCTGAAAATTTAACTTTTAAATGTAATTACAAAATAATTCCCAGTTTTGCTCTAAATGTACTTTTATATGATAAAACAAAAAATATGGGTGAAATCAAAAATTACTTCGCCTGAAACATTTTAAAATTTTTAAAAATTATACTTTTGAGACTCTTTTCAATCTGAAAACAATCATTCAGTTTTAAAGAGTCTTTTCTTTTAAATAATTATTTAGTTTTAAAGAGCTTTTTTGAAAATAATTATTACTTTAAAAGGTTTTTAAATAATTCATTTAGAAGGACTAAATTTATTTAGTTTAAAGAGTTTCTTTAAAATAATTATTTATGTTCTAAGAGTTTTCAAAACAATTATTTAGCTTTTAAAGAGTTTTAAAATAAGATTTATTTTGAGAGCTTTAAAATTCATTTTATCAAAGAGTTTTAAAATAATTATTTAGCTTTAAGAGTTTTAAACAAATATTATTTTATTAAATATTCTTTTTAAAATAATTCATTTAGCCTTTTAAACCTGGCCTAGTTTATATGAATATATTTGAGTTCAAGTTTTAACAATTATTTAGTTTTTAAGAGTTTCTTTTAAAATAATTATTTAGTATTAAAGAGTTTTTTTAAAATAAATTAGTTTAAAAGTTTTAAATAAGTATTTAGTTTTAAGTAGTTTTAAATAATAAATTATTAGTTTTAAAAGTGTTAAATAATTATTTAGTTTGTAAGAGTTTTTTAAAATAATTATTTAGTTTTAAAGAGTCTTTTAAAAATATATTTGACGTATTTATACTCTAGAATAAATGAATAAAAAATTTCATAAGTCAATAATTTGCAAAAATGCCTAATAAGGTCCATTGTCCTCTTAAACTATCCCTTAACATTATTAATAAAAATTTCTTTGAGGAAAGGGAGGGCTCGGGGTGACATCAAGGGGTAGTCACAAATAAAAGACTAATCAAGTGATACTGGAGGAAAAAAGATTGGAAAGTACTGTACTAGAGCATAGTATCATTTAGTATTAACAACAAATCATAAAAGAACGGTTCTCTTTACCCTTTTTCGGGATTCCTTAATAATTCTAACTACGTAATGAAACAGAACGGAAGTATCCTACAAATAGCATTAAGTTAATTCGAGTCGATTGACTCTTAAACTAACATCAGCCCTTAATATTGTTAATAAAATCTTCTTCGAACGGTGCAGTGGTTGAGAGGATATGGCATTAAGGGGTGCTCTAAAATAAAGAGATTAATCAACGGGTACGGAAGAAAATAGAGGCTGGGAGCCGTTACTCTAGAGGAAGTCTGTTATCCGCGTCTGTTTTATCCTCTCTTTTGAGTTTCCCCCAAATGAATTTTATTATTTGCGGAAGAGTGAATGCGTTTGAAGCGAAATTGGTTTAGATCATTGATGGATTTAAATATCAAGTTGAGTGAAAAGTTTTCCGCCATGGGGAGATACCTCCGCGCCAACAGCTGTCATTTCTATAGTTGTTAGCCTTTTTTGCATTCAAAAGCTGAAAATTGGATCTACACGCTTGTGTAATTTGTTTGTTGAAAATTTATTATTTTGTGCGTCAAAAAAGTGTTTAAAATGGAGCTATCCCGTCAACAGATCCGAACGATTATGGACTATGTGTTCCGTAACAAATTCAATGCGACTAAATTCCACCAAAAAATGTGTGAAAGTTTAGGCATCAATACTGTTTCTTATGATACAGTCAAAGTTTGGTTTCGGAAATTTAAGGCTGGGACTTTCGACATTGAAGATGAACCACGTTCTGGCCACCCTATTGAAGTTGATTGTGAGCAGTTAAAGCAAATCATTGATCAAGACAGAAATGTTTCAACACAAACTATTGCGTTAGAGCTTGAGGTTTGCCAAAAAACAATAGTTAACGCTCTGAAACGCATAAATCTAACGTTTAATTTTAACCGTTGGGTGCCTCGCGAATTGACGGCTGAAGACAAGCGCAAGAGAAAAGCTGCCTGTTTGGCTCCGCTCGGAGATCAAAGGAAAGAGTAAATTCTGGACATAATTGTGACCTGTGATGAAAAATGGGTGTACTACAACAATACAAGCCATAAAGAAGGGTGGTCAGCACCTGGGGAATCAGCAGGATCGGGAGCAAGACGAGCCCTAACTAACAAGAAGGTGCTTCTCTGTATCTGGTGGGATTGTCGCGGAATTATCTACAAAGAGTACCTGAAAAGCTGACAGACTATCAACAGTGCAATATACAGCAACATGCTAATCAAAGTTCGTAATGTCATTCGCGAAAAACGAAGAAACGAGTTCAGAAGGAAGGTGGTTCTCTTTCATCAAGATAACGCCCGGCCACATGTTAGTACGATGGCCGGCTGGACACTATACAAGCTGGAGTGGGATTTGATGGAACATCCACCATACAGCCCAGGCATGGCCCCTTCGGATTTCTATCCGTTTTCACATCTGCAGCTTCATCTTGATGGCGCAATCTTCAATTCAAATTAGGAGGTCATAAATGAGGTCCATCTCTTTCTTGCTTGAAAAGTTGCCAAAACGTTGGCAGACGATTGCAAATTTGAACGGAGATTACTATCAGCATTAGCTTTGCAGTTTTCGTATGCATTTATCATTTAAAAATAAAAATTTTTGGCGGAAAACTTTTTACTCAACCTGATATTAAGAGGAAAATTAAATAAATAAGCGATTACCTTTATTCAGGGCGATTCAATATCTAACAATCAAACTGTTAGGGAAGGTAGGAGCGACAGAAACAAGCCAAATCCCAGTGGAAAGTATGATCGGAAGCACCGCTTGGATGAGCTAGAGAGCGCTGTTCACCAATACTGCACTTGGATGAGCTAGAGGGCGCTGTTCACCAATACTGCACTTGGATGAGCTAGAGGACGCTGTGTTCTCTAATATGCAGCAGTTTACGAATGCTGAGATGGTGAATATGCCAAACTCGTCGCAAGAAACTGCATTACCGCTACAAATGTCAGTGAAATACTGGGTAGGAGGCTCGCAAATCACGTGCTGCCACTGTGAAGCGAGCATAATTGTCAATGTTAAAAGCTTGGGACGGTTACTGTGAAACTGGACGTACGTATCTACTGTCCTAGTGTAAAGTATCGTTAAATAAAGAGTTTTCACCTGTTACTGGTTTGTCATTTCTGCATCTTCGTGTATCATCTAGCTCATTTTGATGACGTTTCCGGTTATACAGTTCTATGTGATTCTGTCTTGCCTTTGCACATTATGCCTCTCCAAATACTTTGTGCGCTGAATTTTGAATCACCTTGTATAATGTAAGAAATAGGGTTGCCGAAATTTTGCAATATTCATACACGAATTATCACTGCTCATACGTAATTAAAGTAATACGTCATAATCTGTTCTATAAATATGATAAGAAAGTGTGGTGACCGACTCCAAGCCTGCTAATCTCGTTGACGGTGATGACAAACATCTTGTAAATAAATTTTGATTTTATAAAAATTAACAACTTATATTTTTCACTCCACGTGCCTTGGCGCATTGCAGTTTTTCTCTTCCTGCATTGATGCACGATCGTTCTTATAATTATTAATTCAGGTTTGTAAATAAAATGGTTAAGTTTGCTTTTTCGAAGGTCGTCCATATTTTATTATTCTTTGACGAAAGATAAAAATCTTATAATATTTCAATGATTTTCTTAATTATCACAAGATGAAAAGTATTAATTGAACACCTTCATCGCCCCCACCCCCCAAAAAGTATACAGTCTGAAACGACAACAGTTAGAAATGAAGCAATAAATTCGCAAAATTCAGACGAACAATGATGGAACTGATTCAAGTCTCTTCCAGAATTCTTAGTTCCTAACCTTCCTTAAAATCTGGTGAATACTTACCGATGAAACACAAACAACGTCAATCAAACTTTTATGTAACGGGGATCAGTGGCGAATCTAGGATTTCAGTCGGGGGGGGGGGGCTGAGGTCATAAAAACTTTGTATCGTCGTGATGAATGTCAAACTTCAAGGCTAAAGTAAACCAAAACTCTTTAACTTTACAGACTTGACTCACCTGACAATAAGAATCATAAACAACAATACAATACTTTCGATAATTTAATAAAAATGAAATAACTAGCCAAAAAATGTCTTCGACCGCGTCGATGCTACAAGTACAAGGGGAATGACTACAAAAGTAGCAAAATTTTCGAGTCTTTCAAGCCAGAAAGTAATGTTGAAAGGTTTTTATTATTTTTTAAAGACAGAAAATTAGAAAAAAACAATTATAATGATGTTAAATTAAATCAGGAATTCTGGCTTGACTCTGGGGGGGGGGGGTGTAGCCCGATAGCCTCCTCCCTGGATTCGCCACTGACAGGGATACCAATCTCGAATAAACGGATCAATATTTTAAAAACTGACGCGATGAATTCAGTTTCTTATATTTTGTGATTTCGTTTTAAAAGTTAAATCGCTGTGAAGGCCTGCAGTGTTTTGTTTCTTCTATAGCCACTTGATAAAGCGTAACAGAAAATACAATGCACTGTTTTATATATAAAGAAATAACAGAAAGAAAAAAGAATTCCCTTCATTTGTATTCTGGAATCACGCCAAATGATATTCATTTATAACCAAGAACAGAAAGGAAAAAATGTTCAGTTGTGAAAGGCTCTAAAATGGGGAAAGTTTTTGAAGCATTGTTTATTGTGCTGCGATAAGACATTTCGGATCTTTTTAGGTTTAGAATGAGCTTAAAAGATAGGATGAGAATTTATAACATTAAATTGAAATGAGGTATCCCTAACTGCTTGTATGCATAAAAATCCCTCCAGCGTTATTTAGAAATGTGACTCAAGTCTTCAAACCGTACAGGGAGATATGGAGGGTTCAGAGGTAAAGTGGACAAAGTCCATTTTTACTTTCTCATATACAAAGTATACAAAAAGTAAATTGTAATTGTAATCGCAAAAAATTCGAACTCGATATTTTGACGAATCTCCACGTTTTAGACCTCCCCGAGTCCGAAAAACACAATTTTAGAATTATGTCTGTCTGTGAACACGAGAACTCGAAAACTATTAGAGCTACAGGGATGAAATTTGGTATGTGGGCTTTAAACATAATTTGTAGGTTTCTGTGAAATTTTGGACAAAATCCGTCAAAGGGAAGTCTGTCTGTCCGCGGTCATGCGAAAACTATAACTAAAACACTTTAATAGCTAGATGGATAAAATTTGGTACACAGTTTTATCGTCATGAATGTAGGTCCGTATAAAATTTTGGGCCAAATCCGTCAACTGTCTGACTGTTTGTTGGTCTGTATAATCACATACTTGTTCACTTTTGAAACGAACTGCATGCATATGCGTACTAGTAGCAATGCCTGTGAACGCGGAAGGATTACGCCACTTTGTCCTTGAGACGGTAAGAGTGGAAAATCGGTTCGCATTTAATCGCTACGCGTCTCTTTGAATTCGATTCTTTACGTAAATATTTTACAATCACTATAACCTACAATGAGAAACCTTCTGATAGTCATTGGATTCTGGGTTACAGTAGGCTCGAATTTTTTTTATCCACACGGGGGGAAGGGAAACAGCACCTTTTGGAGGAAGTATACGAGAAAGTTAAGGGAGACCACTCCCGCTGGTTTCCCCTATTTTGCACTGGCGCTGCCGTAGTGGTGTAGAAACATTATATTTTTTGTGTAATTATGATTTAAGTCCATAGTTCAATTTGTGTCCACGAGGCAGCAAGAACAATTACAAGTCCACTGTTATTTTAACAATAACTACTCAGCTTTGAGGTCTGTTTTCTCAGAAGTGAATCTCATGGATTTGATCCAATTTAACTGTGAGTCCTCCATATATTAGTAAAGGGATTGGGGATTAGGGATATTTAGGGTTGCCATAATTTTCGAGCATTGATATGGGACATTTAAGTACTAAATAAATAAAACATGAAAAATGTGGATAGATAATGGCTTATTTTATTCTTCTAAAAAATCAAAAAGTTTAAACAATTGTAGCTATTACAATTCCCTGCCTTCTCATTTTTATGGTAGATGGCGCTACTAGAGACATCCGGGTTTTTCCCATGATGCCTCTCTCGCTTCTTCTTC
The DNA here is from genome assembly GCA_013235015.1 of Araneus ventricosus. Classification (NCBI taxonomy): domain Eukaryota; kingdom Metazoa; phylum Arthropoda; class Arachnida; order Araneae; family Araneidae; genus Araneus; species Araneus ventricosus. The sequence continues at coordinate 6,864 of BGPR01032097.1, read as the reverse complement.
TGTATACTTGTCTTGTGTTGTTGTTCTCTGTCTTGCGTCTTCTACCTTTTAATGTACTGTGTCGTGGAACTTAGCCATCTAATAAAAATGGTTCCTGAAATTGAATTAATTCTTCAACAGCGGCATTCCATATAAACATGAGTCTCGTCCATCTACACAATCTAATAAAATTAATAAGTAGAATAAGGAAAAAGATGCAAGGATTGTTCCCTTTTCAGCTTTTCAGCCCAGTCATAGTTTAAAGTTGATTTTGCTTTCTTAATTATATCATTTTTTCTCTCACTTAATTATAAATTTGGGCCTAAATCATTTAAAAATTATAACGAGAAATAAAAATCGCTTCAATTGTCTCCACTGACAACCTGTGCCTTCCGTCGGACAATGGAGTTGACATTAGGGAAAATATTCTCTCCACATTTGCATTGTGGGCCGGAAAATATGTATTCGCATAGTTTATTAGACACAACTTCTGAGCAATATACATTGTATCTACAAAAGAACTTCGGCCATTTCTCTTCTATATTTCATTTCATAGTTGCTTCGCAATTTTGGTTGGTATTATTTTTCTCTAAATAACACTGCTTTGCAAAAAAAAAAATAAAAATTCTAGCCCCGATACCATTCCTTTTGATTCTTATGTAAAATGACCTCCTAAATCCAAATATGACCAACATTTTGCCCATCACCCACCGTTTTCTCGGAACGGGGGCGAACGTTCCCCTCGTTATTTGTATCACTGGTCAGTGAATTTTGCGCCATGAATTTGATTTGGGGTGTATATTTTCATCATTAACTGGCTTCTTGAGGGTATTAGAGGTGAAAAGTTCTTAAAGAGTAGTTGTAGCAAGGGGAGATTTGGGGATTCTCCCCTTAAATTTAAAAAATCAATAAAATGATCAGATTTTTCTTCTGCAATTTTTTCATATTTTCTATTATCTCACTTTTTGTTCTACTTTTTTTCTTTCAGCCCTCTAATAATAAAATATATGTTATTTGCTAAAAGCAGTAGAGTCTAAGTCTCATTAAGAAAGTTGGAGTTTCACTTGTCATCGTGCCACTTTTATTTTTATCCTGTTCTTGCACTTAATGGTATGAACCTGATGTTGGAGTTGGAAAAGGATTATTTTAACACTAATTTAAAAGTAAAAATATAATAAATAATAATAATAATAATATAATATAAAATATGATAAATGTAACCTTTATAATATAGCATACCTCATCCATCTGCATTTTCCCTTGACCCCATGCCAGAAGTCTTTCAAAAGCATACCGACCAGCATATCATGCCACAGCCTTCGCATCATTCCACCTCCGAAACTTCCTCGAACTGAGCAACTCTTGATGGAACCGTTCCCCTCTGTTCATCTCGAAATTACCTATAAATTTTCTAGAGAAAAATCCTGTGTAGCACCTTTAGCGACATGTCATAACATATGGTTCTATGTAGCTACAATACACCCGACATAGCATTACAATTCATCACTTCATACACACGCGTTTTGAATGCAAGCCATGCCATGTTTTCTTATGTGATTCCAGGTGTTTCATAAACGCTGAATCTTTAAAAAAGTTGTCTAATCTGGGGTCCACGAAAATTCTTCCTTGATTTTAGCCTCTCAAGACGAGGAGGAATTTAGTTTTCAAAAAAGTTAAATCCATCATCCTCTATCCATTGCTTTCTACAAACTGGTTTGATCAATCCGAGTTGATGTGCAAAAGCGACAACGTTGTACATGAATTCTTCCAAACTTTATTTTATATATTAATTCTTATTTATTATATTTTATTTTTTAAATTTAAGTGTTAAATAACTTTTCCCTCCAAATTCATAGCCATAAAATTATATAGACAGTGATAAAATAAAGAGCAGCACTTCAGACAGTGAATCTCCTGAACTTTCTTGTGAGGGGTCTTGGGACCCTAACCCTCACCTCGCTTTTTCGCCAAAATTGTTGCTATATTTTATTATTAGGTGTTTGGAGAGGAAAAGGGGGGGGCTGGGAGCTGGAATATGTAGAAAAAAGTGAAAAATTGCGAAAACCCCAGAAAAGGGATTATTTTATTTTGATTTTTTAAATTTAAGGGGACAAATCCCCACCCCAAATCTCCCCTTGCTACAAATGTTCATATTTCAGAACTTTTACCCTCTGTAACTTCAGAAGACATTTACCGGTTAAAATAATCGTTTTCCCCTTGAAATGAAATTATGGGCATAAAATTACAGACAACAGTGATAAAAAATAGGGGGTGTCCGAGAAAATAGGTGGGTGATGGGGCAAAATAGGGTCATATTCGGATTAGGGGGTCATTTTACAAAAAAATTGCAGGAATGGTGTGGGCCGATTTTCATGCAAGTAGTGCAACCTTTTTTAAGCTTTTAAGTTCAGGAAGAAAACGGGACAACATTGATACTTGACTGAGTAGTGAAATACGCCGGTGACAGTCCCGGTATATATAGGGACGTAAGGTTAACAACTGGAATAACTTTTTAATGTTTGTATGACGAATTTCTGCAAAACACTTGCCGAACGAATCTGAATTTATATTTATTTATACAATTTGCTGTGGAGAATGATTTCGATTTTATTATTAATAGGAATGGTTCTGTTTCTAGTGAAAATATTTTACCATGAGTTATAATGTTTTTTGCTCGCAGGGAGAACTAAGCCAACGAAAGACATTTTACCTTCGGTTTTGCTATTAGTTGAATTTCTGTCTGAATTAAAATTCACTTTATTCTTCATATTTGAAATGGAAATATATATATTTTGTAATATTTGAAATTCTCAAACCTTTAGTGAATTTTAAATTTGAAGTGACAAGTGAGTTAGAATGTGTTCATTAGGTGGATCGAAAAGTATAGGAAACAATTTTTTGGGGGAAATTGCTTTTGGTGCGGGGTGGGAAAGTTGCGTCTTAAGTATATTAGTTTATCTATTTTTTTTATTGAAATCCATTTATATCTTCTGGTTCCCCAAGCGCTCCAAAAATAGCTAAAAATTGAAATTCTTATGAAAATTTACAATTTTTTTTTCGAAATTACTTTTGGCTCGGGGTGGGAAAGTTTTGTCTTAGATATATTAATTTACAAATATTTTTTACTGAAATCCATTGATACCTTCCAGTGCCCCAAGTGCCCCCAAAACAAATAAAAAAATTTCATTTTTTGGAAATTTATAAAAAAAATGTTTTGAAAATTCCCACCGGGTTAGAAAGTTTTGTTTTGGGTAAATTAGTTTACGTTTTTTTATTATTATTCATATTTATTCGTATCTTCTGGTGGCCCAATCGCTCCAAAAATAGTTAAAAAGTGACATTTTTACGATTTTGACTCTTTCAAACAACAAGGAGGGAGGAATAAAAGAACGCTTTTGTCAATGTTTTTGTTTAGGAAAAGTCGAGATTGTGGCGTAGTTTATCTTTGTCTTCGAAATAAAACAAAATTGTGTTATATTATAAAATATAAAAAAAGAAGAAAAGAGGTAGTTCTGGGTCCCTGAATAATATTACATAAGCAAAAATAATTTTATTCATTCAACAAAAAAAATAAATAAATTTTCATTCTCTCCTGTACGTTTTTCTTTGTAATTTTTTTATTATTATTTTATTTATTTTTTATTTTTAATTTTTAATTCAGAATTTGCATTAAAATCGTTTTTTCTGCAAATATTTAAGTGTCTTGAGGCACCAGAAGAAATTAAACAAAGTTGAACAAATTTTGCATGTATGCTAGTACACTTAAAAGACAACTTTTGCAGCCGACGCCGATTATTATATCCACACTTTGAATTTTCGATCCACCCTAATGTCACTCCTTGTAATTAATTAACTGCTTAGAATCGATGAAGTCGACAGTATAGAGTTAGTATGGAGTTTATGGAAGGAGAGAAACTCTCTTCTCGACGTTTCATCACCTACATTATATTTAACCCTTTCTAAGGCCTTAAGCAACTATAATTGAGACCAATTTCATGGATTTTTGAATGTAATTTCTAAGGCTGGCGTAAGTTCCCGCCAAATTTTTAGAAGAAACAAAAGCCTAGATGTTCCAATTTCTTATCTCAAACCATAACGAAGTGTCTTGACTTGGTAATTAATTATAAATTAATAAAATTACTTAACAAAAAATTAATGCCATCTAATAAGATAAATGAATTTCTTTTCTTAACTTAATCTTACTCCCAAACATATTTTATTATACCACTACTAGGAAAAAATAGCCCTTTAAAGGTCTAAGTAAAGTATTAAAGTGACGTAATGACAGTGTGTTGTTATGCATCAAAATTGTTTCCTGAAAAGATAAGCATATTGGTTGGAACTGATGATATCTTTGAGATAATAAATATTGTGTTTTACTCCACCACAAATCCAAGGTAGAAAGAAATCCATCTTTTAAATATTTCCATTGGTTGGAACTGATGATATCTTTGAGATCAGAAATATTGTGTTTTACTCCACGGCAAATAACCAAGGATAAGCAAAAATTTATTCTCACTGAATAACTATATTTCGGAGAAGGTGTGGTAGTATCTGTTTTAGATATCCATTCATCTCCAGATGCGTTTGTACTTTTAGAAAAGCATGACTTATTTCAGATTTTGGACCGTCATAATATTTGTAAAGTCAGTTATTTTTCTTAGAAAATCTTGATTGATCATTTTATGTTTGCAGTTTGAATATGTTTTGTGAATTTTGGTAATAACAAAATATCTGACGGTGAAACACAGAGAGAAATTGGCGATTTCGATAATGTGTTAGAGAACGTTGAAGAATTCGATGTTATTGAAATATCAAGAGACTGCGATGTAGTACTTATTCTAAAAATTAACAAACTATTTGTTTTAACTGACTGAGAATATTTGCCATGTGTGGGAGCCAGAAGTGTCAGCGTGAAAGAAACATCCCCAAGGGTTAGGGTAGTAAATAGTCGGACAAGAGGCACTTCTTCTAGAACCGCAGATATACAAATATAGTTTTTTAAGGGTGCATTCCACGTCAGAAGGCGAAACAGCGCCATTTAATCAAAGACATTGCTCTGGATGGACAGAGTGATTGAAATGATTCATCACCTAAATCAAGAAACTGACATTTAATTCGTTTTCCCTTCTTTAATTAATGTGTTTTAATACCATCCATCATTGAATAAGTATAAAAGACAGCTAAACTGATTTGAATCTCTGTTGAATAGGGCTTAGGGAAACTGTTGCTAGTTTAGTCATACGGCTTCCGGTTTAGAAAATTCGGTTGAATGCAGAAACAAAATTGAATTAAAATTGATGACGTTTTCAGCAGCCTTTTCTGAAAAGTTTGACCAGTTCTCCTCGTAATAAAGGCATTCCCTTCAATGTTCGGTTGTCTAAAGTTAAATTATTGACAAAAGAACGAAACCCATTTCAAAAAATAAAAAGACAGCAGCATTCAAGAGACACATATATACAGTTTTGTGATTATATCAATGAGAAAGGAACATATGATAACAATCCTGAAGAAAACTGCAACATGTGAACAGCCTTGAAAAAATCTGGAAAAAAACCGCAGCAGTACCTTTATAAAGCCACAATATATTATTTCTTATTACTACGAAAAACATACCTCATACCTTGCTTTACGAAAAGTATTGTTGTGTTTTCGGTAAAATGCATCAAAATTTTGCAAAGAACGCATCTGAAAATCACCAGACCGGAAAATAAATATCTGTCTTGCATTTATTTACAAGCATATCAAATCTTTCTTACAATTTTCCCTAAAAGAGTTCGCTCGTGGATTTTGTCAGAAAGCCTTTTCTTTTCTTTCCCTTTTTTCTGAAACCACTGATTTGTCTTATCCTTACAAGCATTACATGCATCATCTTTGCCAGGATAAACTTCGATCCGCCCCCCCCCCGCGGCGGGGGAGGGGGGGGGGGGGGGCGCGGGGGGGGGCCTCCCCGTTTGATCGGATAGATGCATTTCCGGTGAACGGATTTCACAGGGACTGCGTTTCTCGAACGGATATCTTTTTCCGATCGACAAATACACGCAAGAATTGTTCTCTGTTTTCGGGATACCTGAAGTTCTGGGAGACATTGTACGTTCTAACTTGTTTTGACTGCATTCAGATACTTCTTACGGAAAGAATAATTTATTTTGCTGCCTTAAGGTGTTTCTGAAACATCGGAATTGCATCTAGCAGTAGCGCGATTGGGTGGCAAAAGTGGGGGGCTTAAAATTTATAGACACCTACCCCGGAGCGTAGGGTGTAGGCAACAAAATTTAAAAATTTAGTTACAAAATTAGCTAGCTTTTCAAGTCAGTGTTGTTTTTTTACAATTCCTTATTTTAGACAGCTGAAATGAAATAAGAATTTAATTTTCCAGTCGGTACCACTGAGACTTTGTTAATGATAAACGAAAGTGCTTGCGAAAACATAGTACTCGGTTAGTTGAGAGTACCAGGGCCAAACTTCCCATAGGGCCAAAGTAGGGCGAAGCTCTCAGGAGGCGCATGCGCGAAAGAAAGAAACCTCCAAATATTTACAAACTTTTCTGTATTATTTTGAAAAGGCCATATACAATGATGTTTGTGAAAGTTACATTCGTTACATTAAACTTATTGAAGGATACATTTTTTCGGCTTCTGTGGACCCTACCGTTTCTTGTCCTTGAACTTCCACGCATTGAAATCGATTTATTAAGATCTGTCCACTTCAATGATCCTTCGATCCTATTCACGGAGAAAAGCGCGAGAAAAAGTTCTGGTAGGTATTTCACACGATTTCTAGAAATTCGTTGGAGTATTTTTGTAGGTGTTAATTTTATGCTATTTCACAAGAAGTGAAAATTTGATATATTATAATTTAATAGGAATAAAGATTTTATATTTT
>BGPR01032096.1:2708-17678 GCA_013235015.1 Araneus ventricosus | reverse complement strand
AACTTTTACCATGTACATATTATATACATTTAATGTAACTTTAAATGACAATATCATTTCTTCACGCATTATGTAAATATCCCTTTAGAATGTGAAAAAGCGTAAACGCAATTTTGAAAAGAAAAGAAAATTATTCTTGGTTTAAAAAGTCATTGATTCACTTGTAAATATTTGTTAACAATACAATAGAAATTAAATAAATACTGCCGAAAGCTGTTCTAAAATATCGTGGCCATATTTTATCATATGTTGTGTAAACTTATTTTAAGATGTAACCATTCACCACCGCTGATTTTCAAACCAAGTAGAAAATTGTTCCTTCATTGTATCCATTCTTATCAAATATAACATGAATTTTAACATTTTTCGAAACTCTAGAACTACAAATTTCCAACTTCCATCGCTATAAATAGATTGAAATTTGGTGATTCCTAATTGGTTTTAAATCCAGCTTCAGTGAAATCCATTAATTTTTGTTCCGTGTATCAAATCCACTTCTAATGATGTTCATTTCAGCGTCCCTCGAAACCTTTGGAGATTTTGGAAATTTATTTGGAGGATTTAATTCGAAATTAAGGTTCACCATTTCCATTTTCTTTCCTAATTCCCCAAAGAGTGGTTTCTCTTTACGAGTGTGTCCATCTGAAATCCGTACTTAAAGATGACGAAATTGTTTTGTAAAATGTCATTATGTCATTCATTGGAAAAAAACTGTGGTTCAGAGAGATATATAAACGGAGGATGTGTTTTATGACAATTGCATAAACCATTCACTCCTCCGAAGTGACAGTAGGAGAAGCAAAGTAAGTATTTGTCTGGTTTTCATTTCTTTTCGAAATTGCTTATATTTTCTTCTTTGTGCAAAAGTTCATATTTAAGGATTTATACTTTTTGATTCACTTGCTTTACATTATTGTGTTTATAAATGCCTTTCTTTTTTATTCGTTTATTTTATTACAGTTAATAACTTTTGTGAACTTCACAACAGATATGAAATAAAATTACTTGAAAACATTAGGAAGTAAAACAATGTTAACATGTTTCATAGTTACAGCTTTTAACTAAAAATTTAAATTTAACATAATACTTATGTTGTTCCTTTTAGATATTTTACCAGTTGCGAAAAATTCAAACATATTTATGTCGTATTATGTACGTTTAAGCATATCTATGATAATGTAATATTGATAAGTTATGTTATGCTTAATCCTTTATATCTCAACTTCTACAACATGACAATATATGAAGTATTTTGAAAACTTTATGCTAATAATAAAATAGGTATATATTTGGTTTTCAGAATTTTGAAAATAAAACGAAAAATAATGACACGGACAATATTTTACATCCTGTTACAAACTACTAAATATTCTGCGCAACTAAGAAAATATTATTCAAAATAATAAATTTAATTATCAAGCAAATATCATAATTCAAAAGATTAACTGAATTAGAAAGCACGTAGAATAATTTTTTCGATTCGCAATATTTTCGCACACAAGTCCTCAGCAGTTTCACGGAGAGTGAACTTCAAATCAACTTATTTGCTGCCAGCGCGATCTGTATTTGAATGAATGTACTAAAATTGCAAAAACACGGTGTGTGACTATTTTGTAACATTAATTTGAAATGGACTTAAGTATTTGTTTCGGATTTCTGTGGAAACTGACATTTTTGTAACACAACTGTCTACTGATTCTATAACGGGTTAACACGCAAGTCATAGAGTTAAATAATGTAATGCATTTTCGTCTAGAAAATTATCTACTGGTAATCTTTAGCAGAAAAATGTGACCAAAACCAACATTCATATTTTGCTTAATTTATGTAGATTAACGCATTTTTAAAGCAACCCGAGATTCATTTGTGGGACGAACTTCGTAATCTTATCAAATGACGGGAATGGCTATTGAGCCGGTATCCCCTATCCAAACTTCCACTCCACAGCAGTGTTTTTACCGTACGGTATTCAGTACCTTAAGGATGCATTTTTTTCTGTTGATGTAAAAATTCTTGTCACAATTCATTGAATTCCAAAAAATTACCTATCCTTGCCTAGAAAGGATAATCAAGATTTTTATTCAAACAATAAAATAAGATTTGTATCTTAATTTTCAAAATGGACACCTAAAAGCAATAAATTTTACTTTCTTAACCTCTTTCTATAGACTCTAAATTTTTCTTGGTTAAACCATAGGCTAAAAAATAAAATAATAATATTCATGAAAAGAGAAAATGTTTATGGTAATACTTTGGATTATTAAAGAAACAATTGGAAAGGATTTCATGTTTTTTTCTTCTCTCCTTTTATTAATTAAGTTTATATTTTATTACCATTATATAATTTCTTTTGTTATAATCAAGTTTTTATTTTATTATCATTATTATTTTTTCTTTTGTTATTGATTAAGTTATCTTGTAGCTCCTGCTTCTACTTCCTGTCCACGTAAACCAATTATAAAGAATCATAATAATTGTATATAGGGGTATGAAGTGGTGTTATATGCATACATCTTCACAGAAATGAAATAGCACATGTTGCATCTGTGTTTCATTTTGTAATCGACCCGAAATCCTCTTAAATTTTATGAATTAGTTGTACTTTAAATTTGTGATTTTACAAATCTCAGATAGATATGCAGATTCGCCTTCAGCTTCTAAAATTTGATGCCGATCCCCTTTTAAGAAAATATCGACCAATTCGGCACAACTGTTGCGCAATATGTTTTGAACAAGACTGCGCACCAACGCAATGGATACATTATCTTTATTCCCACGCATACCCCCGAACTCCTGAGAGCCTAGTGGCTCCCTGTCGTTTGGATACGTGTTCTTGAAGTTTATTGAAAGACGCCCCCCAAACAAAAAAAAATTAAAAACTTAGAATTTGAATGATATAATTTAAGAAATATATATTAACAAAGCATAATTTTTAATTTCAAGATGCCCGAAATAGAAACAAAAAAGTATAAAAGCTAAAGAAAATGCTAAGGGTTATAAACTCCATCAAAATACTTTTAAAGACAAATATTTAATGTCGAAAGCCTTTTTTATAATAGCAAAAAACCAGTTAGTCCCAGCTACTTTTGAATCTTTCATCTGCGTGAATATGGAAGATAAATTGACCGGAATATATTCACTACGAAAATTAAATTTCTTAAAATAATATTAAGTAACATAACTTGATTATTTTACCACTATTGGAAAAAAAACCGAAATTTATTAAAATACAAGTGGCTTTTCTATTACTATATTAGTTTTGTAGCGCAATCCGAATATCATAGTTAGTATCTTTGATAGTAAATAGACCATATCAATATCTATAACAATATCTGCTCCACTTTTTCACCGATTAACAGATGTTTATCTTCTGCATGAATTATGAAACAGTGCTTTTAACTCCATAACTGGTTTGCTCCGAACGTGAATCAAATTATTGCAATTTTAAACTTAAAAATTACAGCAAAGTCATTCACAGACATTATAATTCGATGCAAAAGTTACGTAGAATCCATAAACATTTCAACTGTCCCTTAGGTTTTCAACTGAATTAACATGACTACGCATTCCCAAAATAGACGGTGTCATCTAATTAGATATTTGAGAAAAACAAACCAATTAAGGGGTTAAGTATTCCCAATTCTCATTATCTCTCGTACATTGTATTAATAGTCCAGAAAAAGGCAATTCGTTTTTCTTAAAATCCCGTATATTCCTGTTTATTTATAAAAGGCACTTGAATAGTTATTTAAGGTAAAGAAAATTTGCGAATGAGTATAAAGAATGATAGTTGCGTGTGAGGAAGAATATGAAGACAAAAAGCTGATTGTATCAATGAATTAATTTGTCTGTGAACACATTCGTGGGGAAATGTAAATAAAACCGTTCAGGTGACCACGGAGGAGGTATACTATGGAAGGAAGCATATCTCCAATCAGATCTCTAAGAAACTTATTAAACACAAAAATTGGTTAGCAATATTTATTGGCATATATGCAAAGCCTTTAAGTATACGATCAAATATTAAGTACAGTTTGGTCATGATTTATTGGATCTATTTCAAAAATTAATAAAAAAAACCTCTATAATGTAGCAGCTTCGATTTTTTAATGAGAGAGTAGCTTACATTCTTTTTCAGATAGGTAGCACGCCGCTACGAAGCACTAAATCTGCTGCAGCGGAAGATTCTCAACGCAAGTGTCAAAACAGCTACCGTGCAGCAGATGGTGTGTCTCGGTTTCCACGACAGCAAATCATTTACAACACTTCAAATATGTTTTAACTTCGAGTGTCGAAATTGTCAGTATACAAGTAAGAATTTCATCAATAATTTTTATCAGCAATTTCAGAGAACAGAAAATGTGCATCATAGGAAAGATGATGGACGACCATCGGTTTCAGGCGAAGTTTCAGAACGAGTGGGGGAGACTTTCATTCCATTGATCATACCGAAGCTTGATGAAGTTCTTATTTGAAGACTGACAATTTCGACACTCAAACCGTAAAAGTCTTTGAAATCTTGTAATTAATATGCTCTCGTGGAACCAGAGACGTCCTTGAGCTGTACTGTAGCTATTTTGACGCTCGGGTTGTGAATCTCCTGCTGAAGCAGATTTATTGCGCCGTATCGGCTTTTTACCTATCTGAGAAGAAAACGTTTGAGATTCTTTCTCATTAAAACAACAGAGAAACAAAGTTGGTAAATTATAGGGCTTTATAAATTAATTTTCGAAATGGGTAGAATAATTTATGACCACCCTATATTGGGTGATAGTATTTTTCCATTGAATTTCTATTTACTTACCTTTTATAAAAATTTGAATTAAAACTTAATCTCGCGTTTCCTTTATCAAAAAGCTTTTATTGTAGAGCAAATAAAAATAATAAAAAGATTTTCTATAAATGCGCATTTAATAGTGTGGTAAAACATAATTTTTTCTAATTTTAATAGTTTTCTATCGTTTTATTCCTTAACTTATAATTTATTATAACGGAGTCTTTTTCTCGGTTTCTTCTCGGATTCTTTGCCAGGTGACGCCACTGGTATCGAATCAGAATTTAATGATATAAATTGATTAACTGTTATTATTTTTGAAAATATTAAAATCGTGTATTCCTATTATGAACACATAAGTGTACAAACTTACAAACACTGGTACATCCAAAAGCGAATGAAAAATTGATTTCAAAATTCCCACTTTACAAAAAGGAATCAAGTCAAGTTAAGTAAGTGTATAAATGTTTTAGAACTGCCAGTAAAGTTGATTTACTCATTCAAAGAAAATATATCTTATCTAAATCAATATGAAAATCATAGTCGGTTTTTGCTGCAAATTTGCATACTAAAAATTGGCTTATGTGTTATTTTTTTCAGTACACATTTGAAGTTTCGTTTCAGACTTCGGCATTTTATATTAATATTCATATAATAAAATTTCTTCACTAAAAATTATATTTTCCATTTGAAAGACATGGCATAGGCTTAAACGTTAGCTTTAAGAAGATGTACAGTCTCGGTGAAAAGTTCATTTCGTTTTCAAAAATATTTATACCTAAGCGTATAATGTTGAATGAATGTCTTCACAACAGCTGAATAGCTTACAGATAAAACTGTCAAAAAGCATCATAAGCAGCTTAAATTTTGAGAATTTACAGAACTGACGTTCGGTTGAAAGCAGATTAATAAAGAAATGCAAATTTGGAAATTAAATCGTGTTTTTTATGAAGGTTCAGATGTTTAAAGTCCAAAGTATTATTTCAATTGATGTACTAAACAAAGATGCTTTGTAGATTAGCTGTATCACTTCAAAGCAGTTAAATTAACTGATGGAACGTGCTCTAAGGAAATTTTGCAACATCCAAATAAATAAGAGAGATTTTACTATTGCATAAAATACAAAAGTGGATGAAAAGATTTTTCTGACAGGTTTAAAATTTCTTTTCTCTCTTTAGTAGATGGAACTTTGGCAAGTATTACTCTGCTAAGCTAATGCTCGGAATTATTCTCACAAATAAACAGAAAGGACAAAATAATAAAAAGAGCATGTGGTTAGATAAAAAATGCTTTTTTATAAGTGTAGTGAAAAGCAGAAAATAATTGTTTTATCATAAATAAACAGAAAACTGGAATTTTAATCACATCCATAATATGTTTACATTTGAAATAAAAGTTTCCGAATTTTCATTCTAATTTTATTCGGTGTGAATTAATTTCCTTATCAAATTACTTTCACAGGCATTCGCTGTACCATTTTCCTTCAGTCCCACCAAAATTTATAATAAAACAATTATTTTATACTTTTTAGCAATCTACTGAAGTCTGATTTTTTAAAAATAGTGTTATATTTTTTGCTTTTAATCTTAAATTTATAATTTTGTACTGTGAATACTTTGGAATATAATATGAATTTTTTCCTTCATTTACTACTAGATGGCGCCACTCGTATGGAATCAAAATGTAATTAAAATTAATCGATTAATTCATTATTCAATTAAGAAATTTTTAAAATGCCGCATTATCATCAACAAACAATAGGTGTACAACTTTTTTTTAATGTGATACTTTAGGAAGTGAGTAAAAATTTGATTGCAAAAAGTGCATTTTTGCGAAACATGAAATAAGTCAAGTTAAATAAATGTGTATTAAAATCGAATTTGGTTTCAAAAACATTTAAAGCTAAATTTATCGAGGTTGAAATGTAGTACAAAATTTGAGTGAGTTTCTGAAACTATCGAAATGCGTGCAGATGAAACTGGCAAGAACTATCATGAGCAACTAGCTGTTTAAATTCTGAGAATTTATCTAACTCACTTTCGATTAGAAGTTTGTCTGGAACGGTGATAAAATCTCAAATATCTCCCACATCTGAATGTATAAACGCTTTTGAAAGTTAAACCTATTTATTTCCAGAGATCTATATTAACATTCAAGATATCCGATTACACGAAATGATAAGCTTAATTCAGTTGAATTATAACTTAAATACAGGCAAATAAACCGATGAAACGTGCTCTTCGGAACTTGAGCAACATTCTAATGATGAACGCAGCATTACTTGCAGTTTAATACGCAAAAATTGGAATAAATCAACGTTTCTGACAGGTTTGAAATTGCTTTTTGGTCCTAGAAGTATAGATATTGGCAAGTTACAAACTACCACACTAATGCTTGTTCTTCTCATATTATTTACTTGAATAAACCGTACGAAAGACAGTTGCCTCGGAACGGAAAAATCAAAGTATAATCGCTACAAATAAACATTTGTTCAACTCATTTCAACTCACATTCTGAATTTTGAAATATTTATTTTACGTATATTACTTTAAAAATTTATTACTTTAAAAAAAAATTCTATGACGATAAAAGTCATCTTGCACATACACGATTTCATTTTGTCAGTAAAATATTAGATACCAAATAATATATCTATAATATTTTAGACCTAATATTAATCCGAAATAACGCAGAGAAAATCAATTCTTTGAAAGATTCCATGAATGCGTTCACTAATAAAATCAGTTCGTTGATAGATTCCATGAATGCGTTCACTAATTAAATCAGTTCATTGATTTGTTCAGTAACTATTAACTTGGTTTCACTTCCATCTTTCAAACGTAATAATTGCATTTGAAATTTTAGTGGGTGCATGTCGACGCTAATGATAATTGTACTGTAGGTGTTCTGTATGTATTCGAACAACATTAGTCAATATTTTTTTTCACGAATTAACTGATATTTCTCTTCCATTTCCTAACTTTAGGAGTTTAAACTTGTTGGAAAACGATCAGTTTATTATCTTGAAAACAGTTTTTCTTCGACTTTGTTTAAACGCCTAATAATGCTAGAGAAATAAAAATAATGACGCATAAACTAAAAATATGTCATGAGACTACAGACCAACAGATATTGTAGAATTTCGCTTTGAGCCTTGAATCTAAAAGCATGATAATGGCAGGAAACAAAAAATAGTATAATAATACAATCTATTTCCATTAAATATCCTTTGTTCTATCATTAAATCCTACAGCATAAACTAGAAAAATGATGTAAAATGATTGTATGAGGCAAAGAGTAACAGATATAGTCGCTTAACAAGCAACACTACCTATCTCAAATTTTAGAATTTTCAAAGAGGTAGAAGAGACTAAACTTTTCTCAACCAATAACGAATATTTCTGAATTTTGTTAACATCTGATACGAATATGAGCCCGCACGTTCCAACTAGATGTAGAAATGAATTCAGTAACATCCGTTTTTGGTTGAGAAAAAATCAGCATTTTCTACCTCTTTAAAAATTGAGATATGTGATGCAACTTATTAAGCGACGATATGGTGATTAAGATGCGTTATTTGACTCCTTGAATATAAAAAATGCAATCTGAAAGAATGAAATTAGTAGAACAATACAAACCGTAGCAGCCAAAGACATGAGAAATAAAGTAGTAACAAACTGAAATTCGGATATTTATATTTTCTTAGAAGTAAGAGAGCTATTATTAAGTTGACATTGATTGCTGATTTTTCCATTTTTTGTTGCATGTATTGGTTGTGTGAATGTAAAGTTAATAGCCTCAAATTATTTCCTAGTGAGTATGAGTAGTATGCAGCTGAGAAGAGATATTATTTTATCACAAAATGCCCCTATTATTTCAAAATAATCTCGTATCAACACCAAAACAACGGAAAAAAACTTACGCATAATATTAAAGATGTAGAGAATATGATATAGGCTTGCAATTCCATGAGAGGAATATTACAAGTAATCCATTAGGGCTTTCAATTGACCAGAATGTTTCAGTAATCTCGTATATCTCTATCTCTCTAACAATAATCATGCGGTTGCTTCAATCACGCACTAATAGCTCTGTATCTAAACGCTGTATGACAGAATGATTCAATATTCGTAAATACCGACGGATAGACGTTTCAATCAGATATCTAATTCTGTTAAGAACACAGATAATAACTTAGAAATGTTCGAATTTATTAGATGATTTTTTACGTGATATCGTCTTTCCGCTCGTTACAGTGATAATAATAAATAAATCGAAATAAAATGCAACAGAGTCAAATATGACAGATTTTATGAGAACTCCTTACATTTAGAATTCCATTTCGAACCTTAAATTTCTTTAGGCCATGATGAAACCTAAGTGCTGTTAAATGTGGCATTGTTTAAAAGAAAGTAGGCAAAATAATTTTTTATTTTGTTCAGATTATATTTTACAATTACAAGATTTTCCTCTTCATAAAAATGCATAAAATAATTGTTTGAAATTTATTATTTTTTAAAGGTAATATTTAATTATTCTGATTTCATTGAAACTAATCTAAAAAATCTCTTATGAAATTTAAAATAAATAACATTGAAAAAGACGGAACATATATAATTTCGTCGATAAAATTTTAATTACTGATACCTAAGCAAAGTTTTGTTCCCAGATCTTTACCAAGTCATTTTGGAAAATTGTCAAGCCTTATATAGAATGGCAAATATAGTTTCAACTAAATATGAAAATTCGAATTTTAACCATTTATTTTTAATTGCAAGTTATGTCAAGTGGAAGAAACCCCGAAACAAAGTTAAAGAGGCTATTTTGAGAAACGATCTGCGAAAAAGTAATCTGTGATGGTCTCTAAAAAGCCCTTTGGTTCTCAGAGCCTCAACAGTTACCACACGACGTATGCGAAATTTTAAAATATAAGAAAAATCTTATTCTTAGTTTAGGCACTCTATGGAATGTCTGGTTTTGATACATTGAAGGTGGCATATGTATATGTGCATACGATTAGTTATATTTTCACTCAATGCCGTAGTTGAATCTATTAATAATACCTTTATATCTGGTACTTTAAATTTTTTTCTGACGAAAGACAAATTCATTCGATATTCTGAACTGTAGACATAAATCAACAAAGAATCTCTTTTGTGTTCGAAATCAATAATCTCCCACTACGCTTTCGAAGAAGTAACATCATACACACAATTGAATCTAAAACATGGACAATGAATTTCAATATTATTTTCCGTTGATTAATTAAAATTGAGCATTTATAATGGGAACAACTTTTGATAATGAATTTCAGTAGAATTCTTTTTTTAAAAACTTTACGTATATTCTTATTAATCAGCTCAAGGAATTCAGGAAATAAAATTTAAAAATGAAATTCGAGCTTATTTTTTAATTAAAATTAGTTAATTAAATAAACCTAAGTTGTTGAATTAAAGCTTCTTTGCAGGAAACATTATCTTTGTGTAAAAATGAATTAAGCAAATATTTTTAGTAACCAATTAATAAATTCATTTTAATTAACTTAGAAAAATTTAAAGAAATTATTCGAAAAGAATTTTATGAATCAGTTATAGAATTACCCTTAATTAATTAACAAAAAGAAATTAAAAAATTAATTCATTAGGAATTTTATTAATCAATTTTAAAATTCTTCCTAATTAATTCAGAAAATGAATTAAAAGAGTTAGGAAGGAATTTTATTAATCAATTATAAATTCTTCCTAATTAATTCAGAAAATGAATTAAAGAGTTAGGAAGGAATTTTATTAATCAATTATAAATTCTTCTTAATTAACTCAGAAAATGAATTAAAGAGTTAGGAAGAAATTTTATTAATCAATTATAAATTCTTCTTAATTAACTCAGAAAAGGCAATTTTCCAGAAAACGATACAATGTCAAACGAAGGTTTTCTTATGATTAAAGTATGTCGAAATAATGGTTTTGAAAAGAAAATTGACAGGTGGTCTAGACGTTTTTTTTAAATATATAAAGTAGATTTTGATCTACTGACAACTTAATCCTCCGACTGCGTATCTCGTAATTTCCGCAGGTTGGAAGCAAGTCGATTTTCTGGTGTATCCTGCGATTTTCAGAGGCTAGCGTGTTTACTTACTAATTTTATAGCGTTGATGATATTATACTAATAAAGCTTCGTGTATGAATTACAACTCACTTGTCTCAACGGTATTTTAACACGTTTGCAAACGTTGCATCTGAATAGTGATTTAAAAAAATTACAGAATCAGAGTCCATTACAGTTTGTGCTAAGCATGTTCATTAGACAATGCAGTAATATAAAAACTGTTCTTATTTTCCAGAATGAAAAAATTCAGGGAGATCATCCTCGCCATTGTAGGTCTGCTGGAAATTCAGTTGGCATGTTGCTTGTCGGAAGATGGTGATATTCCAAACCTAAGAGAGCGACTCCATCATCCTTCTTTTATTTACATAAAAGACCAAGACGAGATTCCATTGTCGAATCGAATCACTGAAGACGACGACGTCGACACAGAAGACGATGTTGTCGACTGGAGACACCAACTCTTTGAAAAGAGAGGATTTGGAGAGAAAAGAGGTTTCGGTGAGAAGAGAGGATTTGGAGAGAAACGTGGTTTCGGCGAGAAAAGAGGATTTGGTGAGAAGAGAGGATTTGGCGAAAAAAGAGGGTTTGGCGAGAAAAGAGGATTCGGTGAAAAACGAGGTTTTGGCGAGAAACGAGGATTCGGTGAAAAACGTGGTTTTGGCGAAAAAAGAGGTTTCGGAGAGAAACGCGGTTTTGGGGAGAAAAGAGGTTTCGGAGAAAAACGTTCTCGTGGTGAACGAATGCACAACAAAAACGTTTCGTCTTTTATTTCGCAGTGGGTGCATTTCCTGAAGCCAGAAGAAGTCGCCAAATATCGAGCGGAACATTTAGATCCTCAGTCGGAATATTATCGAGCTTAGATTGTTAAACTGTTAAACTGAGTTTCCATGTTGCCAGCGGTTTAAAAACCGGAATTGCATGACAAAAGATACCCGAATACATGAAATAAACTGCATCATGTAAATAAAATTGACAATGTTCTGCCAATTTTGGATTTAATAAAAGCAAAACAAACGTTTTTGTGTAATTTTATTTTGTTGATTTCTTACCTATGGCCTGTAAATGGATGACTCTAACACTGTGAAAATTCTATGCATAAGTTCTTTGAAAGCTTGCATATTTTTTCACAATAATTACTAGAAGAATGATATGCCAGGGAGATTCTAACGTGTTCTGGAAATATTTAAAATAAATAATATTTCAGAAATGAGAATAATCGGAGGAAATCTGAAGACTTCAGAGGTTGTTTTAAGTGATTGTACTTTAATTTAAATTTTGAATTTTTTACCCATTTGATACTGAACAAGCTTTCGCAAGTAACAGATGTTGATTCTAAACGAGGCTGCCAGCTGCAGATCTGCTTGGTCCATAAGTTTATCTGAAAACACTTTATAAAATGTAATAACTAGTTTTCTTTCAATGAGACACTTAGTACTGCTATGACACACATAAAATGCCCTGCCCCATTATAGGTTTGAAATCAATTGCACAACTTCTATTTGCCTGTCATAGTAACCAGTACTGTAGTGTGTTAAGTAAAGATTTCATTTGTCTTCTTTTCTCATGCTATTATGCGGAATGGAATTCAAAAATCATTTTCCGTAAGAATTTAATCTTGGAGAGTATTTATATTCTTTAAAGAAACAGCAAATGGAAAAATAACCAGAAAGCGGCCCGATTAAAATATTTTATTAATAAAAAAATACGATTATGTTTGTTTCGAATTCAAATTCTGTATTTTAAATCCCAAAATGCAATTTCATAATATAATCTTCTTCCAAATTAAAGATACACTTTACTTTAAATTAAGTGATAAATATGTATATGGTAATTTAGTGCTGCTGACATTTTATCAAAACAACGGAGAATGAGCTATACCTAAGAAAAGTCAAATGAAGGCATTTATCATTTGCTTTTTTATTTAGGAGATTATTGATTTATCTAACTTCCCTTAGAACTTACCTTAAAAAACTAGAAACTTCAAATCGATGCAAAAGTTAGTTGATTATGTAAATTCCTGAGCTGTTAATAACTACGAAAAATTTCCATACTAGTTTTTTTTTCGAGCACCGGGTCTCCACAAGTTTTTTTCATCAGTAACAATAAAACTGGTTTAGTATCTGCATTTTAGATTCCTCCTTAAATTAGTTGAAAATCGTTTTCTAAAATGAGAACTAGAAATTAGCATAAATAATTCGAAAATTGTACTTCATTGATTTATTGAAGGAGAGTTATTCCTTTGTCTCATTATTATCAGTTCATTTGATGTAAAATTTATCCGCTTCTTAGTGCTGCTTTGCTTAACACACATTCTTTACTCGCTATAGGGGAATGAGATGAATTCATGCTTACTGATAATGAGCGCAAATTTATTTTTCATAGAGAGTGTGTTTCAAAACTCATTTTAGAGACAGAACATAATTGAACAAGTACACATCTGCTGCAATGATCAGAAATCAAAAAGGGTGTTTTCCAGTTGTCTGTCCCATGCTATCTTGTGAACCGGTTAACTAGAGTAATTTCGATAGGATAAGTAACCAGTGGTGGGGAGGATGCAGTGACGAGGAGACCGAGGGGCATGGATGCCCGAATGAGAGAATTAGGAAACGTTATGGAGTCAAAACAATAATAAGTTTATGTCATTTTTAAAGCAAAATATTATGAAAAGTCTTGGGAATAAACCATGCCGCGGGCATCATTTACGCTTGCTATGTTACTAATGGCGAGTGGGATAAAAATTCATACTCAGACCAAAGCACGACTTACCGCTGGTCACGTTCACAAAACGTTAATTTTTAATGTCACTCTAACCCTCTGACCACTCAGGCTTCTCAAAATCTGAGTACATTTGTATATGGAGTTTTGCTTACTAACGGATAGTTGAAATGAGGGTCGTCCACCCCGTTTCCCCTTTTCTCCTCACTACAGGTGAAGGAAGGTGTGAATGGAAGGCCTTTCATCTCTTATCTCTAACCCGAGGGGTCCCTTAATGACAACTCGCCAAACTGCCTTTTCCCCGCTTTCGGAACAGTAACCGGCCGAAATCCGCCCCACTAGAATAAAAGTTACATGGCCGGTTACGGCCGGATTAGGATGCAGGGGGGGTTAAAGTCATATGCGAAGCGGGTGTGAATAATGACATGCCTCTGACCCCGTTTAAACATGCCAAGACACTGATGATGACAGCCCAGATAGCAAAGAAAGCTTGTCTGAAAGGTTTTGGAAACCTTGTCTTCAGCAAGGGTAAAGGGTTTTCACAAAGGTTTCCATGACAAGGGTTGAACCTTTCGGCAAGGTAGCCGAAAGGTTCGCTAGTCAACAAGAAACAAGGTTTTCTGTAAGGTTTTTAGTAAGATTTCCCCAAGCTTTTATTATAAGCTTGTTTCATGCCTTTTCAAAAGGTTGTTAAGAGACCACCTTCAGCGGAAAAATAGAAACCCCTTCCCCCCGATGCAGGATTCCTGCAGAGAAGACCCCTCCTTTTTTTACCCTACAAAGCCGTACTCCTACAAACCACAAATTCCTCCGAGCCGGGGATCGAACTCGCTTTTCTGGAGATGAAAGGCAAATGCAATAACCACTATACCGGACGGGGCTACTCGCGATGGGACAGGTGGTTCATAAAAAGCTTATCTACGTCATTTTTGCGCGAATGTTTCTGAAACGGTTTGCGCGAAAATATTTTCGTGGACTTGTCGTTCAAACCTTGTCGGTGAGGTAGTTCATAAAAAGCTTTCCTATGTAAACCTTGCTGCAATGGTTTCCGAAACGGTTTGCGCGGAAATGCTTTCGCGGGTTTTCGGTAAGGGCTTCCTATGGAAAGGAATGGCAATCCTTTCCACAACTTTTGCTATTCGTCATAGATAAAAATGCCAACGAGTAAAATGCTCCTCTTGGTTCATCTTATATAAATAAACTAAGTTTCACGATTCTGATTCAAAACTCTAGAGACATATATTAATTTTTAAATTAAAGAGACTGTTACAAGATATAAAGATGTTTATTGCAGAACCAAATTTATTCAGTATAGAAAAATATGAAATTCAAACATGTATTCTAGTAGCAATACGGTAACTGAACGTATATTACTC
>BGPR01032095.1:5672-17678 GCA_013235015.1 Araneus ventricosus | reverse complement strand
AAAAGCAGCAACTTCCAAAGAATTCCCATTCACACATGTAGGCTCTTTTTCTTTCCCCCGATATAGGACAGAAAGAATGAAAACTCCGGGCTCTCGACCACACACGGAGTCTCTGGTTTAGGCAGCTGCACTGATGGAAGATCGCAGGGGAGGGAATGCAATAGTCAGTAGACGCCACTGTGGGATGGGCAGGAAATGCCCATTGCTGTGGAAACGTAAAAGCCACGGTTCCTTCACACGTTACGAGGGGGGAGAAATTCTTTTTAGGACTTGTGCTAAAAGTTTTTCTCTTCTGCTGTGTTATGCTAGGCAGCTCTCTTTCTAAGATATTTTTATTTCTTTTTTCTCCAGAGGGGTGGATGTGTAAATAAACACGACTTTCACGACTTTTAGTCCTACAAAATTGAGAAGTCAAAAGTATGGCAAGTTCCTCCGGGATTTATTTTTTCACGAACTGGGAATTAATGTTTGCTTTAGGATTTATTACTGGAGCTTGTTAGTAAGGAATGTGGGAATAATCTGTTGGGAAGGCAGATTTGAGATTTCCCGCTCGTTTCGTGAAGAGTTACTCGCATATTGGGCGTTCCCTTGCCTTCTGCTTTTTTTCCTTAAGAAGATTGATGCCATTCTAGATCTTTTAAATGACATATATTTAAATACCTGAAAGTTTATGGTAAAAGTGTAAATCCATTAGCTTTGTTTGTCTTCAAATGTGTACATACCCGCCTTCCCAAGTATTTTTGATATTTTTAGTATATCCAAGCGGTCAGTGGTGTCTTGTAATTTCGTTAACACGTTCCTTGCCTGACCCACGCCTGCGATTCGGACCACCTCTATAATTAGATGGCCCCTCACTACCATCTCTTATCTATTGTAGAGAAGGATATAAGCTAAGATACTAAGATAGGTGTGAATCACAGGCGTGAGTCAAATGGCGCCAGAGGGGGGGACGGGGGGCAGGGCCCCTCTGTCGGGGTTATTTTCCCCGTAAAATTTTTGTACGGGATATTCAATTGCAGTTGATAAATAAGAATCTGGCGAAAATTTGAGGCCAATTTCATTGCACTCGCCCCCCGTACAGCAGGTCCTGCCCCCCCGTCGGGCAAACTAACGCCATTCCTGGACAGCAAACGTGTTAAATCTCAGCAGCAATGTAGCATTTTTGAAGAACTAAATATATTTCTGCCGGAAACTTCCTGTACACTCATTCTTAATTATTCATTTAGTGGGCAATTTTCCAGGCTTTACATTAATTTTAATTATATAGTCTCTTTTATTTTACTATTACCTCCAAACTCTGAAGCACACATAGTCTCTAAATGTGATATTTGTCGAATGGAATCATTATGAGCTGACGTGTTGATTGTGTCGAATTTTTTTGGGTTTTAGAATAACTCTGGCTATTGGCATCATTGATGCTACATTTGAAAATCCAAATATTTGACGATTGAAGATATGTCGGACTCGGTGTTCTATTTGAAGCTTCATCGTAAGATGTAATTGCGCTGTAAAATACAACTAACCAACCATTTGGACTGCAATGAAAATGCCTTTTGCTAAGGTTCTGCATTTTTTATTACACATGTGGAATAAAGAGCAATAGTTAGTTCTTCTGACTTATCTGAAAATCCCTAGCACGTCTTTGTGTACATCAAGACGACTGTAATCCGAAATGGAATTCGCCATTTCCAATACGTCTATTTCCTTTTCATATTGCCACTCCAGCAACTGGTTAAATACTCCGGTCCATTTTATTGTACGTTTAACTCGGCTCGCCGTTGCATAACAGTTCCGTAAACATTCACGCTTGTCGCTTCTTCACTATTTATGGCATCCTCGGCAGATAAAAGTTACTCCTTATTTTCTTGTTCTTCACGTACGGTTTGAAAGAAAAATACAAAAATATATTCTCGTAGCGTAAGTAGTTGCGTAAATAAAAACTTCTTAATAGCCAAGAAAGAGTTGTGGTGGGGAGAGAGGTCGAAGCATGCCTTGGGACTACTTACCACTAATTATGGCGCGTGTGGGGTCGACAATGTCATTATGAATGACTGGGAGGAAAGGCTTGTATTATTATCCGATGATTCTATTGGAATGGGACGCATTTGTGCGGATAACCTCGGACTTCTTTCTTGTTTATTTGCTGAATAGCTTTATTCAGTCAATGCCTTGCATCTATAGCTTACATTTCACCAACCGTTTAGCAGCTTCGAGCAATATTCATGTTAAATCAATTAGGATTCCTTGTAATTGGCTACCATTGGTGTGTCTGGAATTCGTCTCATAAAATCATAATATTTAGGAGTATTGATAAGCTTTATTTTTCTTATTGCTTGAAAACTTTAATGGTCGTGTATCAGTGGTTAAAATCGCACCATATTTTTTATTAATATTTTTGATTTTATGAAAAAACTTATATTTAGCTGAAACATCTATAAATATACCTTATTGACTTCGTCTATTAAAAGTTGTAATGCTTCTGGAATATAATGTCAGTATTAACTAGTCTTCCTGTATAAAATTTTGCTGAAAAGCATAAATTCTTTGCAATTATTAGTTCTCTGTTTAATGAGAAGTTTTGGGGGGATTTGAATGTTATGATCTAATATACGTAGATTATTCAAGATGAAATCTCATTCAATAAAAATTTGTGGTCATAAAAAATAAAGCCTCTTAAATTCATTAATTCATGCCGTTCAAGAATTTATTCGTTAAGTAAAGAATTATCTTTCCAGTTGTGAAAGATTCTTAAATTGTTAGGTAGGGCAACCAAGAACCATGTCTGGGACAACATGGTTCTTGGTTGTAATGTTACAACATGTTAACAACGCTGGAAACGAAATTGTTGCTATTTTCCCGTCCCAGTATTTCCAAGCTTAGCTTTGTATATTGAATCAACCATTTAAGTGCCTCGAAAGAATTATCTTTATTTTCTTTCTCCTCACATAATTTCATTCATTAATCATTTTATTTGTGAAAATACCAATCATATTTCCATCGTCTTTGGCCATCGGTGTTATATTATTGTACATGTTTAACTTGTTTTTACTTTTTTGTAGCATACTTTTATGATCTGCCAGTTATTCGTCTTGTTCTGTGGTCTGAATGCTTATGAGAATGTGTTCTTGTCATTTATCAGCAGGTGGTCGTCTAGAAGAGGAACTCACTTACACCAGGGAGAACCACGGCGAAGGAGTTGGCAGCAGAGACCTAATGATAACGCATACCCTGAAGGAGAAGGGAGCAAATGTTCTTCATTCTGACACCCTTTTAGCTCATCAACAAGTGCTCAAGGCAGCTGTAGACGTTTCCGTGGAAGTCTTTGACATGTGAGAGCCTCTTACTTTTTTTCCTTCTATATATTTCTAACTTAATATCCCTTTAACGGTGACTCATCGTTTCGTGTCTTTCTGAATTTAAGGTGGATACAGATGCCTGCGAGTACTTAATTTTAATTCATAAAGAATTACATGATAGTGTACTGTGTGCGATTGTTGGTATTCCTAAACAGTTTGACTTTCTTCCTTGCACTAATTTTGAATGTTTTAAAATGTATTTGAGTAAAACGGGAAAATATCTTCCCATTTCAAAAAAGCACAGAAATTAATCGAAATCCGTTATTTTTTGTGTGATTATTGCTAGTGAAATGGAATGAAAAATTGAACAGCATTCAGCTTATATCAGAGATATTTAACTCCACAAGGTAAAATATTTATTGAAATTTCCGAGAAAAGAAGCATCGCAATCTTGAGAGGACTTTCAAATCGTTCTGTTCTATTTAATAACTAATTTCAAAGAGGTCTTATTGTACATTTTTGAATCGCTGTATTGTGATACGCTAGATTTTATTCCTCAGGGATCATGTAGAAAAGGTAATTGGTAAATGAATGTCATTTACTTATACACATATGTTTATGATTTTGTCGCTAGAAGCTGTATTATATTTTTCGATTCTTGGAATTCAACTTCATCTGTTACGAAAGACAACTTAATTTCATAACTTTATTTATCTATTATGTTTATGCATAGTCTGTTTTTCTTCAGTTTCGTTATAGCCATTTGTTTTTCTTATATATCTAACGAGATTATTTTATAGCATTCTTATTAATTAGTAACGTTATTTTTTGTAATTATCTCTTATTTTAAATTTTCATTTCAGATCATGGAGTTTAAAAGATGTGTGCAATTCCCTCAGTTTCCCTCTATCCGAAGAACACTACTTGGATATGGTACGTTCACTTGATTTTGTTCTCATTCCATATAAAAATACTTTAATTTTTAGTCTAATGTTTCACTAAGTTCGATTTTTTTTTTCGTTAATAGACACTAGAAAATCTCTCCCCATGTGTGATAATTACTCCACTAGATTGTTTTTGGGAAGGTTCGAAGCTTCTAGGACCTGAATATCCAGTGAAAATACCGTAAGTATAGCGTTTTGTTTCTAGTTTATATTTTGAATATGCACATCTTAATTTTTGCAACTTTTTTTGTGATCCACCCATTACCCAGGTAGCACAACATGTGGTCCAATATTGAACAATATTGATATGGTACAATATACAATATTGCGAATATTGTTCAATATCATACAATATTGCACAATATTTTTGTGCTACTGGGGTACTGAACAATCCATCGTTTGTCGAGAACAGCAGATAAAAGGGATGTTTGCTGGAATACGTATAATGCAATGAAATGGATGCAACTCCAATATATGTATACATTTTAAAATATGGCTGTATTCAGTAAACACTACAGAATCGAATTCAAATGATTTGTTATTCTAAAACTGACAATTTCATTAGTAGTAGTCTGCTGAGCAACTGTTGGAATTTTGCCCGGCACTGTACGCAGCTAAATTTTTCATTGAAAATCATAAAGTAGTGGCTAGTTCCCTGTGGTCGTGTCGCATAATCTGGTCTTGGCTGTTACTGAATCCTGATTTAAAATTGTTGCTTTGTTCCAGAACCACTCGCGAATTCCTGTTTGCTATTATATAAAAGCTGAATTTTCAAAAGGAAAATGGAGCAGTAATTGATAACTGAAAAGGAATTCAGTTATAACTCGTAATTTAACAAATTTGATCGAAAATTTAAGTCGAGATGATATTTTTGAAGTTGTTGGACTTTGAGTTGAGAGAATTGGCGATCTCGATAATTTCCTCAGTTTATGTAGCCTTGCTCTTTTCGAAGGATTTTTTTCTTTCACGATCACATAAAAGTAATTTAAAGCTTAGAATTATGTACATGGGAGAAGTATGCACTTGAAACGATCTATCTCAGATTATCTCAGTAGATGAGTGCCAGAGGGCCTTCTTTTCACTTCTACCTTTCTGTCAGTTTTCCTTTCTTTTTTTAGCAGTTAACGGTTTACCTACCCTCCAGGTTACTCGGAGTCAGTCCTTTGGTTGGGTGGTCCCATTGTGTAACGTCTCAATAACGATAAAGGAATGTCACTGCACGCCTTTTTTTATTTTTTACTTACCCTCTTCTCTTTTCGAATAATGATGACAAAGTACGAATGTTGCTGCCGGGAAGAAGGCCGATGTTATTGCGATACTAACGATTTAGGATTTTGTCATTGACCTTCGATTTATTTGATTCGACCACCTTGTGGTACTTCCCTCATGTGTGTTCGCTCTAAGGAAGTGTTTTTTTGCAATCCTCGGCACTTGTCTTTTGCTTAGTTGTTGCATTTATTTGAGGAAGTTGTGTCTTCTACTGGCTGTGATTGAAATTGATTTCTACGAGCCGCGTGCTAGACAAATTAAGGTGTGATTGTAAATAAGTTACAAAAGAAATGTGTCGTGTTTTTTCTCTCCACACTATCATTACTTGGAATTGATAGTTGGTGCATGTTCGATCACCGGCGTAATAAAGCCCGTACCTCGTGTAATGTCATTTTCAATTAGATTGTCAACTTCATTTCTGGAATCGGAAAATGTGGATATGATGAAATGGATTCTTATAAGAATATGGAGTTTGCTGCAGTGAGTGTATTACTGCTTTCTGATCCGTGACGTTCTTGATATTATGCTCGGACATTGCGATTTCTATTTTTTTAGTAATAATTTTGTGAAAAAGAGGTCTTCGAGCTGTAGCATTAACGATTTTTTGTTCCTAGAGTCACTATTACGTAAATCCCAAATAGTTGGTATATAATGATTCCAAGGGTGATTGTATTTCGGATTAATCCTGAATTCCGGATTTTTTCTTCTTCTTTTGCTTTCTGAAACCCGGAATTTCCAGATTTTTTAAGATTCCTTATCTGTCTCAAATTCGGCTTTCAAACAAATGTCATTTAAATATTGTAAAAATTTAAAACTTATTTATTATATTAACTTCAAGGGAGGAGACAAACTTCTTTTCCGAGCAGATTCGTAAAAGTCCTAACTATTTGTTAAAATATGCATGTTTACATTAACATTCTGAAATTTTACACATACTAGTTTTCAGGATTTTTGAAATAGTTTTATCACCCTGATAATGCATACTGCACATATTCCGGAGACAGACATTTCTATGATTATTTTCTATTAATTGCATTGGAAAATAGTGAATATGGTCAGTGGTTAAGCGAGAGTAAGAGACACCCAGGGCATGTGATTGTTTCTCTCCCAGTCGTCATTAGTGGCTTAGTTAGTTTAAATTGTGCCCGGATCATATTATTCTTTCGTGCCCTCAAAATATTTGGTTTTAACCAGCGGGAGTGGTATCCCCTAAACTTTTTCGTATACTTCCCCAAAAAGGTGCTGTTTCCTCTCCCCCGCGTGAATATAAAAATTCGAACCTACTGTAATCCAGAATCCAATGACTATCAGAAGGTTTTTCATTGTAGATTATAGTGATTGTAAAATATTTAGGTAAAGAATCAAATTCAAAGAGATGCGTGCCGATTAAAACTCGTCTATCACACACTGCTTCCACTCTTGCCGGCTCAAGAACAAAGTAACGTAATTCGCTCAAAAGCTTCCGCGTGCACAGAGATTGCTACCAGTACGCATGCACATGGAGAATCGGTTAAGAAAAATCAATTACGCAATTTGAACGCCTTTTTTTTAACCGATTGACACAAAAATTGGACACAAATCTACAAATAAGGTATGTGAAAGCCACGTATCAAATTTCGTATATCTAAGTCATTATCTTAAAGAGTTATTGTGTTCAAGTTTCCGATTATACCGACCGACAGACAGTCAACCCTGTGACAGATTTGGCCCAAACTTTTATGCGGACCTACATTCCTGATGATAAAATTATGTACCGAATTTTATCCATCTAGCTAATCAAGTTTTTGAGTTTTCCACATGAACGTGAATAGACTTTCCATAGACGGATTTTGTCCAAAATTTGATAGAAACCTACAAATTATGTGTAAAGATCGCATACCAAATTTCATCCATGTATCTCTAATAGTTTTCGAGTTGTGTTCACAGACATAATTCCAAAATTGTGTTTTTCGGACTCGGGGAGGTCTAAAACGTGGAGATTCGACAAAATCTCGGAATTCGAATTTTTTGACGATTACAATACTTTGCGTACTTCGTATATGAGAAAGTAAAAAGTGACCTCATTGCAGAAAGTTTTCTCTCCATAGTGCTCTCTAAGGCTCGGGGTATAAGTAGGGTTACCATAATTTTTTTAGTTGAAATCCGGACACACCGGAGGGTGGGGTTAAAGAGTCTTGGAGGAGGGGGAGGGGTCAAAGTATTGAATAAAATTCTAAATGCTGCCTACGACCTTCTTTCATAGCACTAACACAGAGTTTGAGGAAGTGAAAAAAATTTTAAGATCTCAGAATGCAAAAAAAAAAATACAATTTTTATAATGTTTGATAGTTAAAATTATAGAAATGAAATACAGAATTAAAACAAAACTGCCATAGCCTTTAATTTTCAGTTTGAACTGGAGCCTGGATAAGGAGGGAGGGGGTCATCCACTTTCTTATCAATAATGGATGTAAACAGTGTAAACAATGAATTTTCTTTTTTAGAATGACGTCAGTTTTTTCGAATAAGTCTGATTTCTCTTCCCGCCGCATTCACTGGCATAAATCCGGACATTTTTAAGATCCGGACACTAGTCCGGACGTGAGCTTGAAACCCGGACGTATGGTAACCCTAGGTATACGTTTATATTCCCGTCACATCATCGTGCCACAGTTCTCGCCAAGAACGGGGATTTAGTAGACTTGAAGTTTTATTCCAAAGTCTTTGAAAAATATGATATTGTGGTATCGGAATACAATCCAGAAGGGAATGTTGCAGTTTCGACATCGGATATTGTTTTGACATAATCAGTTTGTCCATCTGCAGGCAGTTCTCCTTTCGTCGATATGCAGTTGGACGTATTTTCTTTTCTTCTTTCTTTCGTCAAGCGCGACAGAAATGTCATCTTGCTGAATGAACAGGCGGGGTTTGATTTTTGGAATTCCTGAGTTTTGTTGCCAGCTTATCGAGTAGCGTACGTTACGTAACAGGAGGTATTCGCCTACTGTGGTGGCAAAAATGTCTCCTCTGTTCTAGCTTCCTCTTCTCCCCCCCCCCGGATGGGTGAATTGTGACAGCCTTCTCCTATTCGCCCTCTTGTGACTTCTTTTTAATTTTTAGTTCTGAAGTGGTATCATCTTCTTTCGTTTCTCCTCTATTTGGTGATGCCTTGGATTGCTCTTTGCAGTTGTTTGCTTTTCTGGATCAGATTTAGAATGTAGCATCACTTCAGTTTTTGCTTTTATTCAGATTTTTATTAATTTATTCATACGTGATGCCTAACAGGGTAACTGTTAGTTTATCTTAAAGTATTTGGTTTATTTCACATTAAAGCCGGATTGATACAAAATCTTAACGGAAGCCTATCATTTTATCTAGTAGTTTATTTATTTATAAGAAGTTCGAGAGGTACCCGGAGAAGGAGTCTTTATTATATTCTTTGAAAAGGACGTAAGTTCTTTACCCTTATAAAAATGTGAACTAGTATTTTTTTTAAATGGCAGTCTATGTATGTGTCTGTTTGTGCATTTATCAGACGTGACACATTTCCGAGGGAACTCGGATTTCAGCTTTTTCGGCATCGGATCTTATCATTCTCAATTTTCTTTTATAAAATAATTCTACAATGTTTTTAATATTCAAAGCACTTTTCGTATAAATTTATTTATCTTATTGTTCAAATAATCATACTTATTTTACTTCTCGGTATTTATGTTTGGCGCTATTCATTATTTATGAAGTTCAGCCCTTTTTTGTTCCAAGCCTGTGTCTTGTCTGATTAATTTGTTTCGTAGAACAGTAACTAACTTACATTAGATTTCCATATATTGAAATTTATAAGCAAGAATTATGTCATTCATAGACGTTATTATTCGACACAAATATGACGTGGAATCCATGAATATATCATTTGTGCTACGGACTCTTTGTTCAGTTACATTCCTAATGCAGAAAGTGTCGCCTATTTAGATATTAGAGACAACAAAACAGTTTAAGGGATTAAAAAAATTAACACGCCACGTTTATGACATCCATGTTGTAACTTTTGTTATATTTATTTTACAGAGGTATGAGTATGAATGCTGTGCAATGGTCCAATTTGAATCCTCAGAGTCTAATAGAGTCAGTCAAAAAATACTATGCCACATCAAATACATTGCAAGCCATGGAAGCATTCATGAAGAGGGTAAGAAAATTTTAATTTTGTATAATTTACCTTCTCGAGCATATAAGAATGATAATCGCATATTTCTTTAAGTCTAATGTTTTCAGTTAACGAAATACAGGATTGATTATTTATTTATTCAAAGAAAGCACACTACAGAGATGACTCCATTTACAGAGTGCATGATCAAAAACATGCAAAAAAGACAAGCCACAAAGTGAATTAAAACACAAAGAAAAAAAAATAACTGCAGATGATACAACAGTTCAAAGCTCAAAACCACATCAATTATAAAAATGTAAACACATAAATGTTTTAAAATGAAAACACGCAATTACAAAAGCACCAAAAACATACGAGGTCCATGCCGCACAGCATCACATTAAAATTATAAAAAAAATCATAATTTTTAAATAAAACAAAACACCAAATTAAAAAAAGCAAGGGTCAAAAAGTCACATACACAAACACTAGATCAACATATAAAAATCTTAATATGTATAGTCAAGTGCAAGAAAACAAAAAGAAATCGGGTCATGTATTTAAAAGTTGAAAACAATTCGATTTAAAAACAGTAGGAGACATACGATAAATGTCCAGTTCACCAGAGATCTTGTTAAAAGTTTTATAAAATTTATACAACGAGAACCTGTCAATATAATTAAATCTAGACTACACATTAGGAAAATATAATTATATAGCATTATTCAGTAGGCATTTCTTGATTATATTCAACCCCCCCTCAAGATTTAAATTTTAAAAAAATTCTGATGCTGCTGTTCTAAAACGGTAATATATCCATTTGTAATTTGTTCGGGCGTCTTCAGATGCGTGAAACATTATTAGAAAATCCGAGAACGTAAGTAAAATGAAAAGATACAAATCTTTTATAGTTGGTTTATATTGAAATGGTGAAGAGAGAGAGAGAGAGCTTGCTTCTTCATTATAAAAAAAACGAGAACCAAGTTCGGAGTCTTACTTCAAGATTTAATGATCGCAACTTTTTAGATTGGAAGATATGCTGACATCTATTAAATGAATATCCATTTCCTCATTTTATAACTTGCATTAAAATGGACTGTGCACTCAAATTAACAAGTATCGTCCATCTGCGCTTGCGCGGCAGACTGCCATGCACTGAATTCAGTGCGTGAACTTCGAATTTCTTTTTCCTACCTTCCAGGAACGCTCTAGTAGTAGTGTAAAATCAGGTAACCCATTCCACCGCAGCGTCTTGAATGAATCTTTCCTTTTTCTCCACAGCCAGCAAGAAGGGAAGCCGATTTCTTTTTTTCATTAGCGAGAGAGAGAGAAGGAAAAAGATCCCTACGCCAATGGGAGAAACTGAGAAATAGCCCCAGGATTCGCTGATGTTGACCACCCGCTTTACGATCGGGGTGGTCCCCGGCTACGTCATACTCTTTCTCTCCCCCCCCACCTCCCTTTTCGCCCACCACCGTAGCTAGAAATGCCGCCCCACCCTCTCTCCCTCTCCTCTACCCCTCTCTTCTTCATTCTGTGGCGGGTATTATAATCCTCTTTTCTTGTGACCTGCATCTTCATGCGGTGGTTTTTTTCGTTCTTTGTTCGACGTTTTCCTTGCCGAGGGCCAGAGTATCTTGTCAGAAGGTTTAATGGCATTGCAAACTTTTAACCATTTACATCTGAATCTGCCAGCCGATGCCACAATAAAGTATTTTGGGAATTGCGATCGCAGCGATTTCCATCGCTCAGAGAGGGATGTAAAGCCACCTTCGTTGCAGGCCTCGCTGGGTGCCTGGTTTTATTTCTTTTTTGGATGCAGCAAAAACATTTTACCTGTGGATAAGTGAGACATCAGCTGTGCAGAACGAACAGTGCCGATCAAGGTTTTTTTTTTTTACGTATTCGTTGTTGGTTGTAAATCTACATTCGTTTTTATTATTTTATTGGTCGAGGTGGTATACTTATAAAATTGGCAATGATGTATTAAACTTCCAACAGCGGGCAAGGTTTCTGTATAAAATATGGGGTATTCTCCGTCGTTGTTTGCGCAACGCTTG
Organism: Araneus ventricosus; assembly: GCA_013235015.1. Taxonomy (NCBI): domain Eukaryota; kingdom Metazoa; phylum Arthropoda; class Arachnida; order Araneae; family Araneidae; genus Araneus; species Araneus ventricosus. Next base: position 5,983 of record BGPR01032095.1, on the reverse strand, counting down.
CGATTAAGTCCGAATACTTTCGCAGCGCAGCGACTTGTTTTTTATTTGCAATTTCTTAACTCTATCAATGCAAGAAGGTCCGAATATCGCTGTGCAATTTCCACCCGTGATTGATTTCGCGTACGCTTTCTTCCTTAGGCCCGGTGCACACTAACCGATTCGTGTCGTTGAAGCTATAAAAATAACAATAGTAGCCCACATGCCCCCTGTGGAGACACACAGGGGGAATGGGGGTTACTATTGCTAGTGTGCATCGGGCATTAGCTAGATGGGTTAGGGAAAAAGGGGAGAGTCTTAGTCCCGGTGCACAC
>BGPR01032094.1:0-17679 GCA_013235015.1 Araneus ventricosus | reverse complement strand
GGATGTCAATTAAAAAATGGACGAAGGTAAATTATTAGAAAATGTCGAAAAATAAATAACAAAATATAAGCATATAAGCGCAAATAGCGATCTAACAAAAGCATATGAATAATGTAAAATGCAAAGAAAACGAACTCGCACATCATTTAAATGCATCACTAAATTAAATAAGTCATTAATTAGCTGTCAGAAGGATACAGCGTGCTACTCACAGAACTAAAACCGTGGCAAAACTGTCTAAATACCCTTTTAATACAATTCACAAGGAAATCAGTTACCTTCAAAGTTGTTAGTATAACCACGCCTTATCATACTTCCATAAGAATCTTTAATATAATTACAGGAAATCAGTTACCTTCAAAGTTAAGTTTGTACTTAGTCGCGCACTTATGTTACTTCAAGAATATATTTTGAATACACTACAGGACAGTCCTTCAAAGTTATTAGTACAACCACCCCTATATCATTCTCAGAATATATTTTAATACAATCTACAGGAGGAAATCAGTTACCTTCAAGTTAGTTTACTAATCGCGCATTTATCATACTTCAAGAATATATGTTTAATACATATCACAGGAAATCAGTTACCTTCAAAAGTTGTTAGTACTAACAGCACTTATCATATCTCTCAGAATATCTTATACAATTCACAGGAAATCCATGAGTAGTATACTTCACGCACTTATCATACTTCAAGAATATAGTTTTAATACATATCACAGGAAATCATTACCTTCAAAGTTAGTTAGTATAATCACGCACTAATGCATACTTCAAGAATATATTTTAATACAATTTCAGGAAATCAGTTACCTTCACAAGTTAAGGCTTAGTATAATCACTTGCTAATCATACTTCAAGATATCTTTAATACAATCTCACGGAAATCAGTTACCTTCAAAGTAGTTAGTACTAATCACGCACTTATCATACTTCAAGAATATATTTTAATACAATTCTGGTGGAAATCAGTTCCTTCAAAGTTAGTTAGTACTAATCACGCACCTATCATACTTCAAGTAATATATTTTAATACAATTCATATGAAACTCCTAGTTCCTTCAAAAGTTGTTGGTACTAACCACGCAACTTATCATACTAGAATATTTTTAATACAGGAAATCAGTACTTCAAAGTTAGTTGCATAATCGCGCATTTATCATACTTCAAAGAATATTTTTAATACATATCACAAATCAGTTACCTTCAAAGTTAGTTAGTACTAACCCGCACTTATCATACTTCAAGAATATATTTTAATACACAATTCACAGGAAATCAGTTACCTTCAAGGATTGGTTAGTGCTAATCACTTGTTCTTATCATACTTCAAGAATATCTTTTAGCACATTCTTACAGGAAACAGTTCCTTCAAAGCTAGTTGACTAATCACGCACTTCATCAGTCTTCTAAGAACTTATTAATACAATTCACAGGAATCAGTTACCTCTTAAAAAATTGTTAGTTACTAACCACGCACTTATCATACTTCAAGAATATATTTTAATACAATCTACAGGAAATCAGTTAAATTCAAAAGTTAGTTGCACTAATCGCGCATTTATCACACTTCAAGAATATATTTTACTGCAATTCACAGAATCAGTTACCTTCAAAATTAGTATATTCCGCACTTATCATACTTCAAGAATATCTTAATAGTTCCAAGAAATCAATTACCTTCTAAATTAGTACCTAATCACGCACTTATCATATACTCGAGAATATCTTTAATTAATTCACAGCAAAATCCAGTTACCTTCAAAGCAAGTAGGTACCAATTGCATCGTACTTCCATACTCAAGAATATTCTTATATCCAGAATGATAAGATAACGACTTTGGGAAATCATTTTAATTAAATGTAAAAGTTTAAAGAGGTAACTAAAAATAAACGTTTCAAAATATCAAATATTTTTCGAAAGTGAAAGTTACCGTACCCGAATTACTAAAATATATATATATTAGAAATGTTTCTACATATTCAGATATTTCTGGATGAATATTGATATAAATCAAAAGAGTGAATTATTATAGTTAAGTTAGTATCATGTTTTAAGAAAAAAAGATCAACAGACACATCTTCAGAAACTGATTCAATTGGGAGTATTTTCATTACTTTTGCTTCTGAAAAATGATAAATATTCACACTTTCCGAAGTAATATAATCTGGATCTTAATCATATTTTGTCAATTTATTAACAAAAAACAGCTCAAAATTATTAAATGAGACATCTGCTATTGGGAAAATTTTGGACAATGCTTGCTAGAGTTCTCTTAGAAAATTGAAGAATTAAACATTCTAATTTCTTTCTAGTTAAAAAACACTAGACATGTCATTTCATTTTTAAAAGACATAGGCCATGTCAGCAGATCGTCTGTATCAGAATTAATGATGCCAGCATTCAGAACGTCAGACTTTTTTAATGAACAGCTTTCAGGCAAACGTCTGTTTTCAACACAAAATGTTCACATAATTTTGATATTATCTCGAAATTTCCAGGAGCATGGATGAGGGAGGTTTAAAATCATCCCGGCGCCAGTTTTGGGGGTTTGGGCGCCAGTTTTTTGGGGCCAGTTTTGGAGCCAGCTCAGGTGTCAAAACCAGTGGCGGCTGTCAGCTCAAGGAAACAAGCAATGGTGCGAAATTTGGACAGACCTGAGTTGTAGTTAATATTATACTTTGATTATTTTGATATATAATGATGTTCTACTAAAAAATAGTAGTTTTTGAGTTATAACCGAATGTAAAAGAAAGGTTGCCATTTCACTTTCCATAGGCTGTCAAAGCATTTCAAATCTTTTCAGGAAACCATTGCCGCAAGGTTTGTAGGAAAGTTATTTATGATTACACTACCGACAAGGTTTTGAACGACAAGGAGAAAGCATTTCCGCGCAAACATTTTGGAATCATTGCCACAAGGTTTACATAGGAAAGCTTTTATGAATTACCTGTCCCATCATGCAGCCCGGTAAAGTGGTTGCATTTGCCTTTCCAACTCTATGAACGCGGGTTCGATCCCAGCTCGGAGGAATGTGAGCCTTGTCAGAATCTACAACGAATCACATACAAGTAAATCAATTAAAGCAGATTACTGAAAATACCTGAGAAATTAATGAATTAGAGTTTTTCTTAATTAAGACCTAATTGGTGGTGACATTCCAGATAACTCTAAGTTGAAAAGGACTAAGATGACACGTCAGGAGAAGGAGATAAAAAAGGGGTTGGACCTCTGTGCAAGAAACTTTGGAAGGGGTGAAGAAGGGGGTAAAAGTACAGCTTCGGGGGGGGAAGGGTTCCATTTTGTCCTCCGAGAAGAGGCATCTGTAACCTTTTGATGGGCCTGAATCAAACTTGAAAGAAGCCTGAAACAAGCTTGTAATAAAAGCTTGGGAAATCTGCAAACCCTTACAGAAAACCTTGTTTCTTGTGACTAACCAGACACTTTCCGCTTGCCTTGCGAAGGTTCCAAACCTTCAATGACGGCGACAACCCCACTTGCCGATGATAAGGTTTCCAAAACCTTTTAGACAGAAGCTTTCTTTTGCTACCTGAAGCAAAGACTGGGGAAATTGTCATGTTTTTTGGCTACAACTAAAATTCCAATAAAATTATTGACCTCAGATTCGTAATCAGCACCCAAAATATAAGGCAGCGTAAATTACAACTCCTCCAGGGTAGTTTAAAACTACTTAACGGCTGAACTACTGAGAAAAGCGAAAACAGTAAAATGGGAAGTCGCGCCAAGCAGAGCTGGGAAATGCAGCTCGATGAATGCAATTTCAAGCGAAGGTTGTTTTCTCCCTTTGCTTTGCTTGTGCATTAATTTCGGATCCTGGGAGGGGCAAAGCTTTCTGCAGCTCTGGTCATCTCTCTCAATGTAGTTGATTTTCCGTCTTCCTTTTTTACGTTGTTGTTGTTTTGTTTTTTACTTTTTTGCCATTTTTCGTTTCGTTGATCATGAATTCTCAAAGTGGAAATTAAGAGCAATACGTAGAACCGGATTTCTACAAGTTGTTGTCATTGCAATTCAAAGAAAATGAAAGAAATTACAGTGCAAAACTTCGGATGGCTTTCCACTTTTTAATTTTATGAATATTACTAACGCACATCATAATTTTGATTATCTCTCCCCTCTGCTCCACGAATATTATGGATTCCCGTTCCAATTCAGACATCTTGGAATTTTCTGCATTCCTTCGAGGGATAAAATATTTCTTCGGAGTCATTGCATTCCTCCTTCACATACATGACGAAACAGCTCGGAAAAGACACGATTTTCTGAACGATCCGGAATTACGAGATATTTGACTAAAGGAAATTAATTATTGTATCTGAAACTTTAAAAGATTTGCGACTTTTTTGTTTTGTGTTAACACACTTTATTTCATGTACTGATTGTTAAGCTCCATTTCTCGATAGTGCCATTTCAAATAACTGAGTATAATCCAAATTAAATACTAGAGGTACCAATACAAAAGTTCTGAGTGGATTCCTTTCGTGAATTTGAGTCATAATCTCAAACCAGCGGGAATGTTCTCCCCTAAACTTTCTCGTATACTTCTCAAAAATTTGTTATTTCCCCTCCCCCTGCATGGATAAAATATTCGAACCTACTGTAACCCAGAATGCAATGACTATCAGAAGGTTTCTCATAAAAAACCGGTCGAGAAGTTATTTCCAAAATTGCTACACTTTCGCAGAAAAGTAGAGTTTGCTTCCAATGGATTCCATCCCACGTTGGAGTATTTGGCAATAGGAGGCAGACGTGCTTGCGAAAGAGGGAAGTGCTCTTCCTTCTGCAACCTCTAGTGAACTCTTCACGTCCGAAATATATTCTATTCACAAGGCTATAGCAAATTCCGCTTGGAGAAATCCTCCCACACATGATTGGTATGCCGGGAACCGTCCTGGTCTGTCTCTGCAGTCCGTAGGCACAAGATCCGCTCAGACTGCATTGGTCAGGTTGCGTAGTGGACACATTAAAAGCTTAAAATTCATCGATAAGGAAAAGACTTTTTCTTCTTGCCCTTGTTCCTGTCCTGCTTCTCCTGCCCATATCATTGACTGCATTGGCGCCTCTGAGAGGCAGCTGTGGAGTGGGGAGGGCAAAGGACTTGTGGAGTTGTTAGAGCGACATGGTGTCATGGACCTGGTCTAATCTTGGGCCGGGGGGACATGAAACAACAACAACAAGTTTCTCATTGTAGATTATAGCGATTGTAAAATATTTAGGTAAAGAATCAAATTCGAAGAGATGCGTATGTATTAAAACTTAGCAATATTTATTTTCTATCACACTCAGGGTGTACCCGAGCGAAAAGAAACCAGGAGAAAATTACCTCGTTCGCTATCGCTGAATAGCTTGAGCATGCGCAGAGATTTCTTCCATTACGCAAGTAAAAAATATTGAATATGCAATTTGAACGCCTTTTTTTAACCGATTGAAACGAAATTTTGCACAGATCTATAATTAATGTTAGCAACCGTCATACCAATTTTTATTTATCAAGTCAAAGGGTTTAGGAGATATAATTTTTACAAGTATGCGATTATACTGTCCGACAGACCATCAACCCTTCGACGGATTTGGTCAAAACTTTGATACTGACCTACATTCATGATGATAAAGCTGTGTACCAAATTTTATCCATCTAGCAATTCAAGTTTTTGAGTTATAAGTGTTCACATGGCCGCGAACAGACACACACATTTCCCATAGATGGATTTTGTCCAAAATTTGATAGAAATCTACAAATTATGTGTAAAGATCACATATCAAATGTCATCCCCGTAGCTTTAATAGTTCTCGAGTTATCGTGTTCACAGACAGACATAATTCAAAAATTGTGTTTTTCGGACTCAGGGAGGTCTAAAACGAGAAGATTCGTCAAAATCTCGAGTTCGAATTTTTTGACAATTACAGTACTCTCTCTTTGCGTACTTCGTACACGAGAAAGTAAAAATGACAAAAAAAATCATTTATAGTTAGAAGTAGACCAATCAGACGCAATTTCCTTAAATATACCCAAGAAGGAAACGCAAAAAATGGATATAAAAGTATTAAATGACAAGGTTCGGGATTTGGGGATTAATCTGTACAAATATTTGAGCAATTAAAATTCAAGGGATTGAATCGAATTAAATTACATGACTTTATAGCATAAACATCTTTTTAATATCTGATTACATGATAAAGACTTTTAAGTTTGTATTTTTAATCAGCGATACCGTGTAAATTCTGTATAGTATAATTGTTCATTGCAAAGTTGTATTAGTTATGGTACGGTGTATTGTTTAAAAGTTTAAAATAAATTATCTTTTTCCAAACGTCTCCCGTTTTCATTCCTATCATATTGTTATAAAATAATCAAAAGGCTGGATTTGAAAGTTTTAATTCATCAAGAAAGGATTCAAAGGATATTTCCGTATACTGGGGAAAATTAGTGACCATATTTGTAGAAAAAGACACTGAACTAGGAATATAAAAAAAATTTGGATAGCGAGGAACGTCGCTATTTGCTAATTATTGGATAAAGCTATGACTTTAGGTATTGTGCTGTATTTCAGCATAGCATGAAGAATCGGGGAGCCTTCTTTATCAAAAATAATATGTTTATTGGACGTCTTCCACAGCACAAACATGTAAAACAAACACAAACACTTACATCACAAACATTACATCCTGACTGACATCGAATTCCATCTTCAATCGCATATTTACGGATCCTACTATGGTTTGGATTGAGGTCGCTTTTCATTGGCTCTCAGCGTCACGTGACTTCGCTTGCTTCTGAATGATGTCATAGGAGCGCGCTTAGTTTGGATTTCGATTTCTGTCTTAGCTATTGTATCGCGTGGAAAAACCAAAATTATCTTTTAATTACGATTATTTGGATATTTCTAAAGGGAATGATGAATTCAAGATAAATATAATTTTGGTTTATCCATGTGTGTGATACAATAGCTAAGACAAAAATCGAAATCCAAACTAAGCGCTCTCCTGTGACATCAATCAGAAGCAAGCGAAGTCACGTGACGTTGAGAGCCAATGAAAAGCGACCTCAATCCAAACCATAGTAGGATCTGTAAATATCTCAGAGGAAAGATAAAGTATTCTTCCTCTGAGGTAAATATGCTCTTCAATCGTAATTATTCTTCTCCGTTGCTAGGCAACGTCATCAAAAAAAATATCGTTGCCACACTATTTTTATAACTTTTAGAAAAAGAATTAATGCCAAACGATTTTTTTAATTAATTTCTTTTTCAGCCAAACGATATTTTTAAATTAATTTCTTTTCCAGCCAAACGATATTTTAAAATTAATTTCTTTTGTGACCAAACGATTTTTTATCTAATTAATTTCTTTTCTTTAAATGTTTTAATAATTCTACAAATATATATTTTTTTATTCGTTATGAACATTACAGTATAAACTTTTCATCGACGAGATATGTAAATAAATTTTAAGGATTTCAATGGAGTCAATTAACGTGCCTTTAAAAATCTCGTTTTGATATCACACGAAGACTGTTAGCGAAGGATCTCGACATTGGAGTCTTGGTCAGAGAGAAAGGATACCACTCGATTCTTTAAACTACAGCCCACCGTCCAAACCTCCACAGCACGCCATCGAGAACAAGTTTGAACTCCAGCCAAACATAACGTCTATCAAAATGATATACATAAGATTCGTAGGCACCAGGACTCGAGCCCACGACCTTCCGACCACGCAACCAAAACTCTTCCACCTGGCCACTGTATCGCATTCGGAATCGAAATACAGATGCAAAGTTCAAATAAACAATTCAGAGTAAAATATTCTCTTTTGGCAGATCTATGCGCAATTAGTCGCACGAAATCCTTTATTTCGTAAACTGTATCTACCCAGACATGAAATCAGTTAGCTGAGTGATGTGCGGTGGACAGTGGTCACCTCAAGCTTCTTATTTGATATTTTGCTGATATATTTCTTGACGTTGATTTACGTCTCTCCGTAGTGGTCTAATGGTGTGTCGGGAAAGGAAAAATTAAGACGCTTGCGCTAAAGCAAACGGGCTTGTAGTCTCCGCTAACCAAATAACACAGAGTTGGTTTTAGTTTCATTTAACAGAGAAAGGTAAACATTGAAGATTGCAAAAATAATTTTAGAATTTGGAATTAGCCACAGTTGAGATTCAAAGTTGGTGAAAATCACGAAAGATTTTAATGACGTCACAGCGACCGATGCGCGGCAAGCTGACTATTCAAGGCAATTCATTCATCGATCATTACGTTCACGCAAAAATATTACTCAAGAATTGAATTACGTCGAATTTCAAAGCAAAAGTAAAAGCTTATAGCTCCGCAAACCAAATAACACAGAGAGTTGGTTTTAGTTTCATTTAATAGAGAAAGGTACATTGAAGATTGCAAAAGAATTTTAGAATTTGGGAATTACGGTTAGTCACAGTCGAGTTGCAAAGCGATGAAAACAACAAAGAATTTTACAAAGATAGAGTCACGTAGTCAATTCACACTAGACTAATACTAGTCACTATAGCTAGGTCACGTAGTCACACTGACTAATAGTCAGCCAGACTAAGTAGAGTCAGTGTCACAATAGACAAGTCACTATAGACTATAGAGTCACGTCACACTAGACTAATAGTCACAAAGACTATAGAGACGTCAGTCACACTGTACTAATAGTCACTCATAGACTAATAGTCACTATAGACTATGTGGAGTCATTCGTAGTCACACTGACAGTAGTCACTATAGACTATAGAGACACGTAGTCATTACTCAGATTAGAGTGCACGTAGTCACAACTAGGACTATAGAGCTTCTAATGAAGCATAGAGCTACTTGAATCATAGTTGAGTAAGGTAAATAAGTCAACGCCTTCTCAATCCCAGCGCAATTTCCAGCGACAGCCTCACGAATTTTTTTCTCCTAAGTGTTTTTTTTTAGCGAAAGATAAAAAATAATATTCTGTCTTTTTTACTTTCTGCATACGAAGTATAAAGAGAAAGTGCTGTAACTCGTCCAAAAAAATTCGAACTCGAGATTTTGACGAATCTCCATATGTTTTAGACCTCCTTGAATACGAAAAAAACATAATTTGTGAAATTATGTCCTGTGTGTCTGATGAACACGATAACTCCGAAAATTATTCGAGATACAGCGAGAAATCTGATATGTAATCTTTACAATAATTGTAGGTTTCTATCAAATTCTGACAAAAAATCTGTCTCACGATGAGTCTCGTCTGTCCGCGTTCGTGTGAACACTATAACTCGAAAAACTGGAATAGTTGGAGTTGATAGCATCTTGTTTAACAGTTTTTATATCGCATGAATGTAGTCCGTGACAAATTTTGGACCAAACCGTCGAAGTGACTGTCTGCCGGATCAGTATAGGATCGCATACTTGTAAAAAATTATATCTCCAAACCCTTTGACTTAGATAAATAAAAAATTGCAGTGACGGTTAGCATTATAATTAAAACGTGCCGCCCAAATTCTCATTTCAACGGTTAAAAAGGCTTAAATTAAATAATTATTTCTTGATTTCTCCATACGTGCTGCAATGGTAAAGTAATCTTTGCACGCGGAAAATACTCCGCTTTGTCCTTTTTTGGCCATAAGAGGGAAGTGTGATAGGTGATTTTAATCTGTATGCATCTTTGAATTTGGATTCTTCCCTAAAATATTTTACAATCACTATAATCACAAATGAAAACCTTCTGATAGTCATTGATTAAGCTACAGTAGGTTGAATTTTTTATTCACACGGGGAGGAAATAGCACTTTTGGGAAAGTATACGAGAAAGTTTAGGGGAGACCTACTCCCGCTGGTTTCTGAACCGCTGTGACCATCGCTGGTACTTTGAATTATCAGTTGTGTATTGCTTTCAAATACGATTTTATAGTAGTTATAGATATGTAACTGGAGATATTTTGCTGACTAATTGTGGAAGTCAATTTATGTTGTCGTCCAATCAGGCATACGATAACGATATTGTCTGTAGTCATCCCTACTAAAAAAAAAAAAGCGAATTTTGGTGTTTTGTTAGGCACTGTAAAGGATAGTCCTAGCAAATATGATCGAGTACTACTGAGGGTGTGGAAAGTGCATCCGATTTAATTAATTAAAATAGATTGTCACGTCTCTTTTCGTCACAACTTCTCGTAAGTATTTTCAACAAATTATTTTGCAATCTTAACCCTTTAGTGGCGCAGTGTGCCATTGATGGCACACCTAATTCCAACCTCGCTTCTCAACCGTTAAATTCAACTTATAAATGGAAATAGGTTTAGGAAGGGCAATAATACTCCTTTAGATTGTATATGAGCCTTTAAGGAAATTTCGTTTCGGAATAGGAATTATTAGAGATAAAGTTTGGAAAATCCCTTCACCAGAGATAAGAAATTTTTCAGTTCTGAGGCTTGCAATCTTTAGCAATAAACTTGAAAAATTTCTCCAATATTCTTGAATTTTTTATTATGATTTCGTAAGATTCAACAATATTTTTTTGAGTGTATCAAGATTGGCTGTATCTATAGGGGTTCTCATATGTCATGGGTTGACTCACAAAGGGGAACCTCTGAATGAAGTAAATTTCTTAAAAAATTGGTAGATTCTATGTCTAGAATCAATAAAACAAACTCATTCATGATGTTTCTCATCATATTCAAAATTTAATGCCTTGCGCCGCAAAGGGTTAATTATCTTTAAATTATTAAAAAATATTATTATCTTAAAAATTATGTTTTTAATACCAATTTTAGTGTCGTATAAGTTTTATCGTAATTTAAATCAGTTTTAAAAAATATTTTTATTTAGATTTAAAATTGCTTTTTTCATTGTTGTAAATGTAAATTCAAACCGTTTCCAAAGTTAATATAAATATTTTAATGCGTTCTCTTCCATTGTTTGTAGTGAACATGAGAAAATCTTGTTTATATTTTTATATTTTCTTCGGCAATGTCGTCAGCAATTCTTACATCCTGAGTTTATTTCTATTCAATTTTTTGTGAAAACAAAGTCTATCAAGATATTAAATGCATTAGAAATACATCCGGATTTTACTGACTTTTTATTTTACTAGTATCATTTTTACTTTCTCGTATATCGAAGTATAAAAAGAGAAAGTATTGTAATCAAGTCAAAAATTCGTGAACTCGAGATTGGAATGAATTACTGTTAGCATGACCTCCCTGATTCCGAAAAACACAAATTTTAATCAAGTGTCTGTCTGTCTTAAACACGATAATTTCGAACACTATTAGAGTTACATTGAAGGGATTTAAATGGTCTTTAAGCATAATTTGTAGGTTTCTGTCAAATTTTGGATAAAATCCGCCTAACGGGAAGTCTATTCGTGTCTGCATGTTCGAGGTCAGCGGAACGCTATAACTCAAAAACTTGAAGCCAGGATGATAAAATTTCGTACACAGTTTTATTTGTCATGAATGTAAGGTACGTATATAGAGATTGTAAAATTACAAATCCTCAACGGGCTGACTGGTCTTTGTCTGTATAATCGCATACTTGTTGAGCCTTGTCTCTCAAACCATCTCCACGCGCATGCCTACTTCTATCTCGACGTAACCAAGGGAGGATTAGTCAATTGTCCTTGAGTACGTTTGTGATTGATATGTTTGTATCTCCTGTTTTGACGCTCGCTCGTATATAATAGCGGGATCTTCCTGGATGTGTGATGAAAATAAATAATTGCTAAGTTTTAATACATAGGCATCTCTTTAATATATAATTTCATTTTTAAATATTTTACACACTATAATCTGCAATGAAAAAACTCTGATATTTCGTTACATCTTTGGATTACAGTAAGTCTGATTTTTTATCCACGCAAGGGGAAGACCAAATTTTTTAGCAGTATACGAGAAAGTTTAGGGAGTGCTACTTCACTGGTTGTTCTTAGTGCATACCCAACAGTACATACTGTTGACGTGGACACATATGTAAATATTGGAAATCAACAGCGTTTTTTGCATGAGGAATAAACAACGTGAAGTCAGGAAATCAGATGTTAGGCCATGCGGGCGAGCTAGTTTTCATGCGGTTGTGAGCGTGTGATATGACACAATTGAATGGTTTATGTACTCAAACATCAGAACAGATCTAAGGTTCTAAAATAACACTGCTTTAACTTATTTCAATTGGAAGTTTAAAAATATTTTCTCGAAGGAACCATGAATATCAAATATACAAAGAGATTAATTGGGATTAAACACAGCAAATATTCCCTGGATGTTAGATCGTCAAGGGCTTGTATTGCTGACTAGAGTCGGCCCAAACAAAAAAGCGGGGGCCTGGTGCAAAGTTGACTTAGGGGCCTTGAAGCTAAATCAACAAAATAATTTATTGTTTTTTACTCATAACGTGTAGAATGCTATAAGAAAGTATGCAATCGTCAAAAATTCGAACTCGAGATTTGACGAATCTCACGTTTTAGACCACCCTGAGTCCGAAAACACAACTTGGAATTATATCTGTCTGTCTGTGAACACGATAACTCAAAAACTATTAGAGCTACGGGATGAAATTTATTATGATCTGACACATAGGTGGTTTCGTCAAATTTGAACAAAAACTGGCTCACGGAAGTCTGTCTGTCTGTCCTGCCCGCGTGAAATACTATAACTCCAAAACTTGAATAGCTAGATAGATAAAAATTTGGTATACAAATACATGTCATGAATATAGGTTCGTATAAAAGTTTGGGATAAATCCGCCGGGTTGACCGTCTGTCGGAATCTGTATAATCGCATACTTGTAAAACATTATTATAAATCTTCAATAATAAGGACTTATATAAATGAAATTTGGTATGTGGCCTTTCAACCTTAATTGTAGATTTGTGTCCAATTTTTTGTTTCAATCGGTTAAAAAAAGGCGTTCAAATTTCTTATTCAATTTTCTTACTTCACCTGTACTATTTCCGTCTTGGCGAAAGGACCTTGACGCGCGTTGAAGGAAAACAAGTGGATAAACATTGCATTCTGGGTCACAGTAGATAGGAATTTTTTTATCGGTGCCGGCATGGGGAAATGTAGGCTGCTAATTTCCAAACATTGATATTGTGTTTAGATGCTAACAAGTAAATCAAGAATAGAGTAGGTACGTATTTAGTCATTTATTTTACTCTAATAAAATCAATAATGTTTATATAAAATGAACACGTAGAATAATAAAAAAAAGATGCGAGGCTAATCCTTTAGCCTTGAAGCTGATTTTACTTTCTTTAATTAGTATATCATTTTCTTTCTTTCCACATAATTATAAAATTGGGCGCAAATATTTTAAAATTGTAATGACACGGAGTTTAGGGAGAAAATGGAACAAATAATAATACTGACCGAGTAGTGAAATATGGTGACAGACCCTTATATACGGGACGTATGGCTACCATATGAGAGGAAATGACACCTTGTGAAGTATACGAGAAAGTTTAGGGGAGACCACTCCGCTGGTTGCTACGACATACAATAATAATTTGATAGTAAGGACCAAAGGAATACGTGGAAATGAGAAATAATAATTTTTTTATAAAGTTAATATTTCAATCACACAAAAAAAATCACTAATGGATAAAATGGCTGGCAAATCAATCGTTTTCATCATCGCTAGATCCCGCAATTTTTAATTGCTTGGGATTTAGCTCTGGGCTGTTTTATTCTGAGAAAGAACCCTTCTGCAGAAGTAATTGGTAAGGTCAATATACTTAGAAAGCAGCAAAATTTAGATACACCAAATAATAAATTATTTTTAAATAAATATTGCAATGTTGTGTCCTTGTAAGGCAAAACTGACGTATATTATGGATCTTTCTACATGTTTGATAGTGTTTCGTTAGTGTTTCGTCAATGACTTCTTTCGTTGTTTTCTGAATGATGTCGAGCGTTTAGTTTAGATTTTGATGAAATTTTACATTGTGGTCGTGAGAAACCAAAATTATCTTTATCTTGAATTCATCATCTCTTTAGAAATATCCAAATACTGTAAGTAAAAGATAATTTTGGTTTCTCCTAATGATACAATAGCTAAGACAAGAATCGAACTAGCGCACTCCTATGACATCATTCAGAAGCAAGCGCTGAATTCTACTGTGTGACGCTGAGCGAAAAGCGACCCCTAACTAAACCATTATAGGATCTTGAAAGAAATTATCCCAGAGGAAAGATAAAGCATTCTCTGAGGTAACATGCTCTCTAATCGTAATTATTCTTTCCGTTGTTAGGCAACGTCATCAAAAAAATATCGTCGCTACATTATTTTTATAACTTTAGAAAAGAATTAATGCCAAACGATTTTAATTAATTTCTTTTCGCCAAACGATATAAAATTAATTTTCAGACCAAACGATTTTTTATCTAATTAATTTCACCTCAATCCAAACCATAGTAGGATCCGTAAATATGCAAAGGGACTAAATTTTGAATTCGTTAAATAAATCACAATTCATTTCGTTTGCAAATCTGCCAGCAGCGCAGGGCTTTGTGTGCTCGCAACGTTCGAAACACCTTCGGGCCGACCCTCTGAGTATGACATATAATTGCTTGTTGTGCTGCGGATGTGATTTTCACGTCCCATTTTACTGTATACGAAGTATGCAAAGAGAAAGACGTTTTAGACCTCCCTGAGTCCGAAAAAAGAAAATTTTGGAATTATGTTGTCTGTGAACCTGATAACTCGAAAACTATTAGTTCTACTCGGATGAAATGGTATGCGATCTACACATAATTTGCAGGTTTTATTAAATTTTGCACAAAAATCCGTCCTGAAGTCTGTCTGCGGTTATGTGAACACTATAACCCAAAAATCCTGAATAGCTAGATGATAAAATTTGGTACACAATTTTATCATCAGGAATGTAGGTCAGTATCCAATTATTTGATAAATCCGTCAAAGGGTTGACTGTCTGTCGGTCTGTATAATCGCATACTTTCGATTATAACTCGTAAACCTTACGGCTTTACAAATAAAAATTGGCATGACGTAATAAGCAATATTAATTATAGATTGCGCCCAAATTTCGTTTCAATTTGCCAAAAAAGGCGTTCTAAAATTGCATAATTAATTTTTCTAATCAGATTCACTCATACGCATGCGTACTGGTAGCAATCTCTGTGTACGCGGAAGGATTACGTTGTCCCTGAGGCGGCAAGAGTAGAAGTGTGTGATAGATGCGTTTGAATCGGTACGCATCTCTTTGAATTCGATTCTTCACCAAATATTTTACAATCACTATAATCTACAATGAAAACCTTCCGATAATCATTGACTGCTGTAGGTTCGGAATTTTTATCCATGGGGATTGAAACAGCGCTCTTTTGGGGAAGTAGACGAGAAAGTTTAGATAGAGATCACTCCAGCTGGTTCTACCCACAATATGGGTAAAGGATTCTAAAACGAATCGGTGCGACCATCCAGTGCTCACGAATAGACTCTGCGCATGAGGAGCACTGCAAGTCAAAGCCACAATCATATGTCGTTCTCAAAAGTCAATGAAAGATGACAGGATTTAAGGTATCCGAAATTGGAGCACTCTTTTCTTAAATTGTGAAATAGAAACACCAAAAATATGTTTTGATTCGAATTTAATAAAAGATTAATATTAGCGTATGATTTTGAAAATTATTATAAATTTACAAAAATTCTCGAATTTCTGCTGCTTTTAGAGGAAATTTCCCAAAACTTCAAAACATGCTGCAGGTCAAACTTTTGTAATAATTCAACAAAACTAATACTAAAAATAAACTACATACTATGGACTAGTGCTTGTACTAGAATCTTAAATATTCTTTGATAAATAAAAATTTTAGAGCTAATCGAATAATCATTATAAGATTTCAGCAAATTTTCATTTTTCAAATAAAAGACCATAATTAAAAAATATTGTTACAATATACATTATTCTAGTACATTCACTAGGAGAAATGAAGAAAGTGTTCAGGAAAATTTCAGACCACTGAAATCATAATATCTTGAGTTATCGTGTTTGAAGTTTTAAAAAATAGGCATAAAATCTAATTCTTGAGAAAATCAAATTTTAGTTTTTCCACGCGCTCAAATTATGTTTCTAAACTTTAAAAAAATTCAAAAAATATACCGACATCATATTAGCTTGGTAAGAAAGGAGTTTAAAAGAATTTTGACAGGTTTCGTCCTTTAAATGACAACTTCGGCTAATTAAACGCCCCGCCTTTGGTTTGTTATAAAACAATTAATATTCATCTTCTAATTAACGTACCGACAAAAAGTAAATATGTTTTAGAAAGGGTAAATGAATGAACTATCGAAAACATCAAAATTAGTGGAATTTTGGTCGAAAATCGACTTTCGAACGTGTTCATTACCTTAAATATCTTTTTCTATAAGCTTCTTTATTCAACTTGAGTGTCGTCTCCACAAATCTTCAGATCGATTTCTAATTAATTTCCAATCGAGCTTCACAGGCTTTGAAATTCAGCACAGTGGTGGGTTTCCGGAGACAACACAATATTATGCAAAATAAATTGGCAATCTATATACCTATTTTAAAACCTAACAAAACGGTATTAATATTTTAGTATATTTGGGCGATGTTTGGAAGGTGGTAACCTCACGTTACGTAGGGTTGTAAATGACCACGACGACAGAATAATAGAAGTTGAGGGCGAATCCATTCCTCTTTCGGCGGCTTGAGGGTCAGGTCAGATTTGGGAAAGTGAGTCTTATTTCGCCTCTCTGGTTCAGGTTGCATTATATATATATATATATATATATATATATATTGGTGCGTATTGAAACGGCTACCTGACGAAGAGGCATGTACGAAATAATTCCATCCCCATGTGATGATAATTGTAAAAGCTATCACGTAATATATTGCGGATTTATATTTCAGAAAGTTAATGCTAAATCATTTTAAAAAATGTAAAATGTACATATATAATAATTTTAATATGTATTATATTGATAATTCGGTAATTAAATTTGGTTTACTATGCCTAACATGTCGTGTGGGAATGTGTCAGCCTTCACTAAAAAAATAGAAAAAAATTTAAGCAAGCTTTTATTCAAATAATGAAAATGAACGCGTGTTGAAAATAATTTTTCAGATTTCAAATGAAATGCAATGGTTCGAATAATAAAAGCGTGGCGCCTTTTACTCTAGGAATATTCCATTTGTTTAAGGAACTAACCAAAATATAAAGTGCTATATATAAAAGAATTATTTTATTTAGTAATATGCTCTTAAGCAATTCTAGACAAACCTATTCCATCCCATCCCCAAGACATTATCCTATGTTTCTGCATCCGTAATTCAAGAAAACAACACTAAAAATAGTATATTCAAGCCTAACTACAGAGAGTTACCGATATGAAAAGATTGTTGTATAAATTAATTGATTCAAAGGTCATATACATGCAACCATAGAAACCAAAACTCCGCTGGCACTACCTCTGACCACTGGAAAGATGAAAACCTGACCTCAAAGACCTTGACGCTGGAAAAGTGACGAACGCCAGCACATTATTATATCTCCGCGATATATACCAATATACCAGTATTTAAAATGAGCGCAAATTGTAAATTGTAGTTGTTTTCCGATTATAACCAGAGAATAATCGTTATGCTGGAGCGCCATAACAGCTTGATTATATTTCTAAAGGGGTGAA
>BGPR01032093.1:0-17679 GCA_013235015.1 Araneus ventricosus | reverse complement strand
GAGTAATAAGCAAGGATTCCATTAATATCTCTTAAAATTATTTTAATAACCAAGTCATACTATGTAGAAATAAATCTGTCAAAAAAAAGGACTACAAAGAATTTAAAGAATTCATGCACATTTTTCTCAGATTATTCCTTATGGTAGGCATTTTAATATGCTTCAGCAACTGCACAAAAATAAAACAAAATTTTATTATTTTATATACAAAAAGTGAAAATAAGTATTTTAAATATTAGATGTTTTTCAGTTATTTAAATAACATCGCATAAAAATTCTGTAACGCATTTTAAACTTACCATTCTCATCTCCAGGAATCTTGAATGAGGAAGCAGTCAATAACCTTCACTAAACTGGAATAGTCCCAAGTCTTGATTCTACATAAAGTATCTAATCCTGAAAAAAACTCCTGATTATAAAAAATAGTATGTGAAATTAACAAGCATCAACACAACATGGCGGCGTTTCGGTTAGTTTTCGTTCGATACAATAATGGCGTCGTGTTATGATTTGAGAAGTAGAAAGATTCTACACAGCTCTGTGATGAAACCAATATGGCGTCCTGTTATGGTTTCTCTGTGGTTTGTAGTTCCAATGCAACGTTTAGGGGCGCTGCAATAGTTAACCAAATTCCCGAGTGAGACCTCTGGTACTCCTTCTCTGTGGGTTTATTGCTAAAGAGGGAAGCGAATAAATTACTTCTCAAGTGATCTATATAGATTTTATTGTTACGAAAATCGTTAGGTGGGGTGTACTGTGAAAGCAGGCCAACTAGCAGAAAAACGGAGAACATCGCTTTATTCAAAGAATATCCGTTAAAACACGGAGCGCAGACAACATGAAAAAGAGCACTCGCACAAATTAGCAAGTCAATCACACAGCAAATCGCTTACAATAGCAGAAACAGGCTATCAATAGCGCTCGGCGTCTAACAGCTGACCAACTCGCAATGCGAACAAAACTCCAAAGAGATTAATTCCTCTTTGAATAGGTCGGTATTTATATAATTTTCCGATAGGATGTTACGACGCATAGAAATGCCTCGAAGATTCTCCATAACTCCCCCCAATAGAGATAAGGCTAAAATTCTAGAATTTTCGAAAACCTTCATTTTGTCGTCAGAATCACCAAATTTGCCCCTAAGGTCGGGGGTCAGTGACTTGCATTTTCCCGACATCCAATAAAATCTCTGTAAATGTATCTTTCCAACCATAAAACTAACATGGCTGGGAAGCGACATTATAGGTTCGCAACACTATCTTTCCATAAGATCCTAAAACCATAGATATTATCTTCCATTTCAAGACCATACATATTACCTTCCAATCACTTAATGAAGGGAAATACTCTTTTTTGTTTCTTCGGTAAAATCTCGATTTCAAAAGAAACTCTTGAATTTCACTTTACTGTATTATAAAGATAATCTTATTCATTTTAATCTTTCTATTATGTGATGTTGAACTGAACTATTACTTTAAACTTAATTCACAGACAATTAATTACAATTGCTTTCTAGGAAGTATAAAGAAGTTAAAGTTTTCAAATTAAATCTCCAAAAAAATTTAAGGCAACCCAAGTTCAAGCGAAAGTGCGCAGAAAAATCGCTGTATTCTCTCGGATAAGGGAATAACATATGGACACATGATCAAAGTGAAGGGAATATTGGGAGTTTTTAATAAGTTACGTAGGCGTTTCAGGGAAAAAGTTTGGTGCCAAAGAGACGCCGTCATGATTTTCTGTCGGCACGTGAAAGCGATTAAATATTCTTTTAGTAATAAGTATGCCAAAATGAGAGATTTCATATACCTCCAGCGCGGGAAAAAAACGAAAATGGGAGTTTTAGAAAAGTGATTTTGGAATACATTGAGATTTAAAAATATATAATATTAGAATTTATAATAAAATTAAGTGAGATTATTACAATTTCCCCCCCCCTCCGCAAGACGCGTGTGTGCGCCAGGGCCCTTGACACATACCCGCATCTTACAGGGATGCCCAAAAGAAATTAAAATTTAAAATATAATTGCTATATAATTTTCCCTTCACTTTATCATAAACATGAAAATAATTTCCAATTATCAGTCAATAAATGTGTAAGAATGGATATATAAAACAATAATTATGTGTATGAAATCATTTACGTAAAACATGAAGACAACAAAATACTTTAAATACAAAATTCTTGTAAAATAGATCTTCAAAGGGCACAGTTCTTTAGTGTTGATGGCACAGTTGTGAAGATCTAGATTACAGTAAATAGGAATGTTGAATATACTATATTTCAAAAATTCACAACTTTTAAAAATATAAATATAGTAAAGCTGAACACTGAAATAGGAACAAATAAGATTCAAAATATTGTTATATTATAAAACATGAACGATGAACAAATTATATAAAAGGGTGTTTGTGTGTATATTTGTGTATAAAAATTTTTGTACTATATTGTCTTTCAGTACTTAAAACTTAGTGACTTTGGGTTTATAGAGTCCCATTCAGCCACCAAGGACAGGGGTGATAATCCAATTCTCTCCCTACTTCCATCCAGGAGCACTCGCTTCTTCAAATGCGAAAACAGAGTGTTCAGGATGAAACCAGGAAGAAAAGTGAACCGAGTTGGGAGGTAGACCCTGTCTCGCAAATCATAAAACTACTTGTTCAATTTCTTATTGTGAAAACATTTCACAACAACATCGAGGAAAACAAAAACATTTAGACTGGAAACGGCGGGTCAACCTAACAAAGGGGAACAAAAAGAGGGATTTTTTGTGTATGTGAGAGATACTTTTTATTCGTGACTCAATTTTAGTTCTTCAGGGGGATAAAAAGTTCTTAATTTTGAAGCGTGAACAATTTCAGTAGGTTTTTTAGTTAAAGCATTTGGTTTGGTTATTTCATAATTTACATCAGAAAGCTTTTTTACTAATTCATAGGGGCCTGAAAACACTGGAGATAATGTTCTGCAATTCGGATAATTAAATTCCTCATACATTACAATGTCAGCAGCCTTAAAAGGAGAATCAATGAAACAAGCATCATATTTAATTATGTTTTTATCATGATACTTTATAGTATTCTGTTTTACCAATTTCCTGGCTTCTTCAACTGAAGGATAGAATTGATTTTGAGTTAATGGAGGGGGAATATGGTAAAGTGCCAAATAACAAATATGCAGGAGGAAATTTTGTGACAGAATGAGGGGTTAGATTATGCTCATTAATAACTTGTTCGAGAAGTTTAGTCCAAGGAATTTTGGTAGAAGAATTTACTTTACATTTTAATTTGGTTACAATGGAATTATTCACTCGTTCACATTTCCCATTCATTTGTGGGTGATGTGAAGATGTTAATAAGTGTTTGACATTGTAATTTCTAAGGAAGCGTTTGAACTTAGATGAGGTAAAAGCACCATTTCTATCACTTAACAATTTAGTTGGTACTTGAATTTGAAAAACTTGTTTTAGACAATTAGCATAAGTTTCTGTTGTTTCACTTTTAGAAGGGCAAACATAACGAGTTGCATGATCAATTACTAAGTGCAGATATTTCTTAGTTGACTTATAGTAGTTAAATCCTCCAACAGTATCGATAGAAAGATATTCAAAAGGTCGATCTGTGGGTGGCACATTCTGTAAAAGACCAAATATTTTTTGCCTTTTCTTTTTATTTAATTGACAAACATCACAGTGTTTGACAAAAACTGAAATATCCTGGTTAATGTGAGGCCAATAGTATTCAGGAGTAATTAGATTTATCATTTTTTGAGTATCCGGATGCCCAAATTGCTCATGAGCATTTTGCAAAACTTTTCGCCTTAGCGAGAAAGGTACAACTATTTTAAATAAATTTTTCTTTTTAAGGACAAGGACATCATTAATTTTCTTATATTTAGAATTATCCAAATTGTCTAAATTTTGATGTGTCTTTATCTCATCTTATTCAAGTAAATGTACAGAGTGTTGGATATATTGGGCAGTAGGATGTCTTGATAACATATCAGCTTCAACATTTGCTGTTCCCTTTAAATATTTAACTTCATAATCGAACATGCTTAATTTTAAAGACCAACGAAACAATCTTCCCCTTAACTTTTTTACATTTTTAAGCCAAACAAGGGCAGCATGATCAGTATGGATTATGAACTTTTTACCATGTAAATAATAATAAAACCTATCAAGGGCATCTACTGTAGCCAAACATTCCAATTCTGTGATGCAATAGTTCTTTTCATAACTACGGAAAGTTCTAGAATGATATGACACCGGGTGAAGATTACCAGAACTATCAGGCTGTTTCAAAATTGCCCTAATTGCCACTTGAGAAGCATCACAGAACACATGAAGAGGTAATTTAGGGTCATACAATTGTAATACAGGTTTAGTTACCAATTTATTTTTTAGAAATTCAAAAGTTTCTTGGCATTCTGTAGTGCAATGCCATTGTTTATCCTTCTTTAGAAGTGATTTAAAGGTTCCCTAATTTTAGCATAAGAATCAATGAATTTGTTATAAACGTTAACTGAACCAAGAAAACTCTGAAGTTTCTTAAAATTTTTTGGAGACTGCAATTTTTTAATACTTTCAATATTATGATTATCAGGAGTGATGCAACCCTCTTTAATTTCATAGCCAAGAAAGTTGATTTTATCTTTAGCGAAAACACATTTTGAAAACTTTAGTTCGATATTTTCTTCTTCACAAATTTTGAATATTTGTTCTAAATGAGCATAGTGTTCCTCTAAAGAATTCGAGAAAAAAGCCATGGGTTTGATTTACTCTGACAGGCCTAGTATGTTGTCTCGGTAGATTAAGTTTATTGACTATATCTGCAGATATGAGAGAAAGAGAGGATCCTGTGTCAATAACAATGTTAACATTATCAAGTAAAGTTTGTGACATAGATATATGTACCAAGTTTGAAGTATTTGGTAAAGTTGAAATGTGTCCGGACACTAAAAATTGTCAATGAACTGGGCCAGAAGCCTCAGTTGAGGGTTTTTGTCTGTCACTAGCAGTGTTTTCACTGCCATTTGTTACTTGTGATGAAATAACCGAGTTTCCTGTGCACTGGGAAAAAGAGTTATTTGTTATAGGCAAGTCACAAGCAAACTGGGGTTGTCTCAAAGGACACAATTGAGTCCAATGGTATGCATTAGGAATACCTTGTCTGGTGCAAATTCTGCATGGAGAAGAAGGTAACCTATTTTGAAAATGCGTATTATGATTTTGTCTAAATCCTTGATTCATAGAAGTGTTAGAATGAGGATAAGCAAAATTATTTGAACGGGACCTCGAAAAATTTTGGGAATTTGGCCGAAAAAAAGAATTTTGTGGTCGAGGTACAAATGTCGATTGTCTAGGACTAAAGTTTGGTCTAGTCCTCACTGTCGGTTCATTATTCACGACTGCATTTTGCTCAGAAGATTCCTGAATTTTGAAAAGTTTCATGGCTAACGTGAGCCATTCTGTAGGTGTATTAAGGGATTGGACAGTCATTAAGTGTTTGAATTGGGTAGGTAACCCATCTGTAAATCCTTCTAAAATAAGCTGAGGGGAAAGACCCAATTGCCTTCCACAATTTAATTTTTCATGAAAATATTAAACCAAATCATCATTTTTTTAAATAATGTTGTGAAAAATCGGCAAAGTTAACTACAATAGGCTGCAAAACGTTTTCAGTAAGAACAGAGCAGAGATCATCAAAATTACAGATATTTAAACAATAATTTATATAATACGTAGGATAATAATTGATAAGTTACGTAGGCGTTTCAGGGAAAAAGTTTGGTTCCAAAGAGACGCCGTCATGATTTTCTGTCGGCACGTGAAAACGATTAAATATTCTTTTAGTAATAAATATGCCAAAATGAGAGATTTAATATACCTCCAGCGCGTAAAAAGAACGAAACTGGAGTTTTAGAAAAGTGATTTTGGAATACATTAAGATTTAAAAATATATATTAGAATTTGGAATGAAATTAAGTGAGATTATTACATATATATATATATAGAGAGAGAGAGTATAAATCGAAAAATGAAAGAGTATAAAATGTGAAATGAAAAACGCAATAAAAGCACAATAACGTTTCTTCAGGGGATGAAGTTATTGTGAATTGCTAAATATAAAAGTTTGACATTTTCTTGCAATCAGTTATGCCGCAAGGCCTAAAACACTGATTTTCATCCCTAATGCCAAACCAACCAGAAAAAAACAGAGAGAGGAGTTTTGAATAATTAAAACAGAATTACGATGTGATAACATTAGAGAAAGGTAAGAAAAAAATATTTTACGTACCAGAAGGACGGATGTTGACGTGGCAGTGTAAGCGGAGGGTCACGCTACAGACTGGCGTTGAAGGGGTGTGAACAGGGTGTCAAGTGACAGTTTTCGCGCTTAACTTTGGCTGTTGCCAGGGGAGTGTAGTATGTTGTGAACGATGAAGATTGAATGGAAGAGCGAAAACGATAGATAGCGTAGAGAAATAGTGGAAGAAATCAGTAAAAATGAGAGACCAGTGAAAAATGTTTAAAAGATGCGTTTTTGAGGTAAAATATCAGACATTACCGACTTGAGTGACCCTACCACGAAGATTATACTTCGCGTCGGCATCTCTCTGATAAGCAATCCTTTACTTACATCTTAAATCCACTAATCAGAGGTTCGTAAAGTGAGGGGGGAATTTTATTAATGTTGAGGCTATTTCTTAAGTGCATGATTTGCTTTTTGGCAGAATTAGTGTTATTGCAAATTTTGTTGATTCTTATAAGTTGATTGATAATTGCGTTTACAAAAACGCAATTATCAATCAACTAGATTTTATATGAGATATTAGAGTTCCAAAAAATAAATTTATTGACGTTAAATTTGAATTCGTTTCTTTTGTCGTGAATGTCAATTTTTAAGTCGTTTTTGTGGTCTAAGCATAAATTAAGAAAAATTGCTGGGGTCTGATTGTTGCTGGTATTAATTAGTTTGAGTTCTTCTGGGTAGATGGTATTGCAAATAGAGCTGAAGTCTTGAAAATTAAAAATTATAATATCGTCAATAAATCGGAAGGCAGAGTGGAGGTTTAAGATGAAATTTCTTTCGAAGAAATGAAGAAAGAAGTTGGCTAGTAAAGATGAGAAGTTTGTTCCTTGTGGGATGCCTTTTATTTGTTGGAAAATATTTTCTCCGTTAAAGATAAAGTTATTGAATATGCAGTAGTTGATGAGGTCTTCCCAGAAAGTTACTGGAATTTTAAGGAGATTTTTAAGATCATAGAAGTAGTTCATTACTACCTCTTGTAATTTATTTATTGGAATACTTGTAAAAAGATCTTGAAAGTCGTAGGTTTCTATTGTATCAATTTTGTTATTATTAAGGAATTCAATTACTTTGTTATTGTTTTTTATAATCCATGTGAAATTTCCTTGTTCAATATGATTTAGGATGATATTAAGATGTTTTGAAAAAATGGTTCCAGGTTTGTTCATGTAGGTGTTAGTTCCGCAGGTGATATATCTGAATTTAATTGGCTGTTTATGAAATTTTGGATATATAACAATATATGGTAGATTATTATTTGCATTATGGCATTTAATCTTTTTGTTAAGAGCTGAAATTTTTTTTTCTTAATGGTGATAATATTTGATTTATTGAGTTTGTAAGTTTCTGATGATTTTATTTCCTTATCTAAAATTTCGAGATAGAATTTTTTGCAGATAATTGCAAAGTTGCCGGCCGCTTTATCAATAGGGGTTATGATGAAATGTTCTTGCAGATCTTTGATACTATCCTTGATATTTCGTAGTCATATTTTCCGTAATTAGGATTGTCTTTTTGGTAATTGTTTTTTATGAACTGTTTAAATTTGAAGTATATTGACCATTTCCATTCGGTGAAGAATTGCACTGGTATATTGAATTTGGAGGCAAGTTTTAGGCAAAAGTTATCCAAATCATTAAGAAAACTTTTGAAAATTTTATTAATGGAGATCTTGAAAATGGGACGGAATTTTGTACCTTTGATCATTAGTTCCCTAAGTTCTTTATTGTCAATAATGTCTAGGTTACCGGTTAAAATGTGTTTATGGAAGGGATCTATGTATTTATTATATTCTTCTCTATTGCATAGGCATTGAATGTTATTTCTATTTGTCCTAATGTCTTTACAAAAGGAATTGTAGTTGAAGATTCTTCTACCGATATTTGAATCATATTTAAAGCATTTGTTAACATCAATATTTTTTATTGGAAAAAGATCCGTAAATTCTTGGAGTACTGCATTGAATTTAAATTGGTCGTAAATTGAATTTTTAAAGTTGATAGTCATGTAAATTATTGTTTTTTCTTGATGTTTGTTCGGCGATTTGACAATTCTTGCTTTATATAGATCATTAATGAGAAGTAAGAAGTGTTGATTATATGTTTTGTAGTTATTCAGAATATTTTCGAGAATCTTGCAGAATTTGTTTTTTAGTAGAGAAAATGAAGTTTTTTACCTGTCTATAGTTAAAATTCCTATTAAAATCGTCTTCAATTTCTTTTAGTTCTTGATGTATTAGGTTATAAATATCTTCATTGGATAATTTATTGAAATTCTTTCTATTTTTTCCACTACCCCTGCAACCTCTTTTGTTATTGCTTCTGCAAGTGCTGAAAAGTTGTGATGTAGTGCAGTTTTTAATATTGATCATTGTATTTTGGAAAATATCGTTTAGTCCGTATGGAGCAATAGTTTTAAGTTTTAGCATGTAGAAATTTTCTCTTTCTAATCTGGTAATTTTGTCTGGGATAATGTCAAGGATATAAAGTGAGATTTTACTAAAATCGTGTTTATGGAAATGGTTAAATTCTATATTAAATTTTTCCGTGTTTTTATACAGTTTAATATCCGAGCGGTGTGCATTAATCCTTAAGTTAAGTGAATTGCTTGTCTGTCCTACGTAACCCATTTCGCAAAAGCCACATTTTAGAGAGTAAATTACATTAAAGCTCTTGCATCCATATTTAATAGTGTTATCAGACGAGATGATACTTTTGTCAAAGAGGGGGCAAGTTTTACATCTAGAATCATTGCATTGTTGAACTTTACAACCAAAAGAATTACTTTCATAAATATAGCTGAACTTATTAGAAGAAAATGGGATGTCGGAGCCCCCCGAAGCAACCGAGTACCGAGCACTGGACTTCTCTGAAGCGAGTGAGTCCATCCTGCCAGTCTCTAAAGATTCAAATAACTTCATTTCATAAAATAAGAAGGACCCGAAGGCAGAGAGTAAAACTGAAGGCGTTGTGCGCTAAAAAGCTGCAACATGAGCATTCAGTAACGAATATAAAAGAGGCAAAACATAATAGAAAAACAATAAAATAAATAACAAACATTCATATCAAATTCGAAAGGATATGAAATATATATATATATATATGATATTTTAATTTTTTAACTTTCCTAAATAATCTTAACGATACCTCATTTTAAATACTTCCACTTTCATCATAATTAACGCACTACAACTTTCTTTTCAAATCACGAGTTTCTGAAGGGGAATTCCCTTTCCTGGGTACCTAAGCGTTCTGCGCATTCATTTCTCCTTTTTTCAGGCCGGCATGTAAGCTTTCAACAACAACGCGCCGCTCGGGCGTAAACTTCTGAATTCTGGTCATGGAGCTGCAAACAAATTAAATACTTTACCTATGAAGAAATAACGCCTGATGCCTAAATAAAAGAAGATTTAAACAAATATCGTCTCTTCCTTGATGACAATGGACTGCCTTTCACCTTTTTAAAGCCTGATCTTATATATATATATATATGTATATGTATCAATTAATTAAGGATTTTGTGAGATATATGCATTGCTCACAGTCAAGACTAACTTCAACACTTGATACCTGTAACTTTAACTGCCTTTTAAGAATTTCAAGTTTAGTTCAAACCATATTTGTAAATACAAGATTTCTAAGGCAATAAGTTAAATATAAAGTGTAACATTTCATCACATCTGATTCATTTCAACATTTAACTACTATATGTGGAATAGATTTCAGACCCCCAAGGCCTCAGGAGTTATCTCCGCTTTAGAAACGGGCATAGTAGTAGTAGATCCCCAAGGTCTCGAGGCATGAAGCGATCACCTCTAGCCCTGTGCGAAAAACCGCCACTGACTACCAGGCTAAACACACTACACACCATACTTCTACTGTGCAAATTAATTGGAACAACCACAAAAAATTTCACACGTGTAGTTTATTTAGTATAAGTTCACTTACATGCATAGTATAGCAATTTAGCAGAGAATATGCCGTCCTCTAATTTTAATGATATCCTGTACACATTTTTAATAACTAAAATACTACTTTAATTACTTAATTCAACTACACACGTGAAAGTTTTTGTGTTTGTCCCAATTAGTTTGCACATTACTGTATTGTGTAAGGTGTTGAATGAGGTTTAAATCAGACATGCACAGAAACATTTCTAAATAATTTTGTCACTAAAGATAACAAAAGTATTTAAGAACTGTGTGAGTTTCAAACCATCATCTTACCCTGACTTTCTTATTTTTCCAGTCCTCTTAATCAGAATCAGTTATAAATCTGTATTTTACGCATTTAAATTTTTAATAATTGGTCTTTACAAATTTATAATTTTTGTCATCGTAATTTAAGCCCGGCCTACAAGATATTGAAATTAATCAATATTATTGTGTTTTAATCTGAATTTCTTCTTTTTTGTATTCGCTTTATTAATACAAAATTTATGTTTGCTTACATATATTGTAACAAAAGAATCTTAATTTCTATACATTTTATCAATACTTTGGCTCTATTCTTTCAGTTAATAAATAAGAAAATACTAAATAATTGAATCGCTGAATCGTGTCAAATTTTTTTTCAAAATTGCGTCCCTGCTGCTTTTTAATTCTAAAGGAGTATTTCCATAATGAGGGAAGAAATGACGAGTCAAATTAAGTCACAATATAGGCATATTAAAATCAACGAAGTTAAATTTTAGTCATTGATTTAAAAAAACTAATAATTTTTTTAAGCTTCCGGTATTTTGATATTACTGACTCACGTGATTTCTGCAATCAACGTGATAATTCTTAATTTAAACTCGAGATAAATAACCATGCGTAAGAAGTTAAAGAATATTAAACTTTAGTAAGAGTAAAGAAAGAAAGTAAAAGAAATTGGGTTTGTTTACAAATTTATTTTTTAACTAAGAAATTAAAAATATCACCCTGAAATGTTAATATTGCATAAAATAAAGATTCGCTTTAACACAGCAAAGAATAATACTTACTACCCACGGGGGTTTATTTCCAAATAAATTACACTCCAGCAGTTTTTTTTTCTTTTCAGATTAAACTCTTCTAATCTGAAATTACTCTTTGAGGTACTCGGCCTATTTTGCCTCTCAAAATCCTCTGCACTCTTATTTACTAAACTCTCGAAGAAAAGTTGACGTAACAGATTATTAAATCCACTTTGACTGTTGATTTAATCCGGATATGTGATTTAAAAACACAGGAAACTACAACTGAAAAAAAAGTAAATAAATTTTCGGGTCTCTTGTTCTTTTCAACCATTCCTCTTCATCAATTTCATTCCTTGTGTGGGTAATTATTTGAGTTTTCCAAAGAAAACCAAAAGTTTAAATTGGACAAAAGAAATTAAGTATTTTTCAGCAGCATAGCAAGGGGGAAGACTGGTTTAAAACTGAATTAGTGATATTGAATTTAATTAATGATAAATCGAGAACTATGGGGTTATATAGATTTTTTTTCTCTTTAGAGGGGAAAATCCCCTCCAATTTTAATTTCTAATAGCCTTACTTTTTATCACACATTAACAAAACATATTTAACGAATATGACAGTCAATTTCTGTACAAGAGCAAAATTTCTTAACCGAAACGGCACACATCAATAAGAACCATCGAGAGTGTTCTCCCCTCGACTTTCTAGTCTATTGCCACATTATGGATCATTTTGTATTTAGCTTCTTCTTATAGTGATAAGAATCGAGTATGTATTCTGGACCCCTTTCCTTGGACAAACTGGGTCTGAAATTTATAGAAATCTGCACTATTGATGTCGAAAAAACGTACTGAATTTCATTAATCTGGATCGTTGCGTTCCTGTATTACCAAGTTGATACATACACGGCAAAACAAGTCGACAGATATTCTATCCTTTGACCTATATTGTTCAAAATTTGATTCAGATCTACACTCAACCTTTATTCCACCTGGGGGCACCACGAGTTCGTGTATGAGAGGCCGCCGGAGAAGTAAGCGGGGTTTCGCTTCTCCTGTGGGTACAATAATGGTGGAGGTCAAGTTACCCCCTCCAGTGATAGTACGTACCTCCTTTGCGAGGGGTCAGGCCGTGGCCAGTAGTGGTTACTGGGACTCCGACCACATTGCTCGATTGTCATTCACCAACCCTGTTACGTCAACTGGCATGGCAGGGGTAACTCCTTGCGAGTCTTACATATCTACAATTCTCGTGATAGGACCATATGCCAAATTTCATTCATGTAGCGCATTACATTTTTGATTTATTATGCTCATATCCGCACGGATGGAAAAAAAAGATGCAGGCTGTGTACCAAATTTTCATTTTGTTTTGCTCATTCCGTTTTTTGAGTAATGAAGTTAAAGAGAGACATTCATATTTCAACAACAGTTTTTCGGGCTCATGGGGATCTGAAGCAGGGGAGGTTCATCGAAAATGTAGAGATCAGTAGTTTGATGATTAAAATATTTTCGCTTTTATGCGCTTTAGCTTCATTGCGAAAGTAATAAGTATATTATAAATCTAGAACAGCTGACGCATAAAAAAGGAAACCATTTCACCAACACTAGTGGTTTTCTATTCATGTTCATGATACGCGTCAATACTGCCCACTTTCAGTTCGGAAAACCGTTACGTATTTTTCTGGAAGGCATGACGTCACAACGCAGCGTCATACAACGCACATGGTATGCAGTTTGTTTAATTTTAGTTTAGTTATATTAAAGTCCTATTTGAAGTAAAACGAGTTCTATTTGGGACGGACCTCGCAATTTGCACCTGGTAGATGACGAAGACGACATCTGAACTAGCACCCTCTCTCAAACTTCCACACCACATCAACGGGAGGACGGTTGCTCCACTCTCGTATGAATATAGCATACAATAGACTTAAATGCAGGTGTGGTCTTTAGTAGAATCGGGTTTTGAATCTTGGAACCCCCCGACTCCGAGACCTTGCCACTAAGCTACAGCGTCCCACTTGCATAGTTTTTTGTGATACTTGTGACGTCACAGGAGTCAATACTATTACACTAACTTAGCACAAACTTTCTAAACTTTATTTATTCGTGACCCCTCTTCGGAAGGAAAAAATTTCGATCACTTTTCAAACGAAAAAAAAGTTTTCAAAATCCATATAAGAAAATAAGAACAATAAATCTATATTCAAAGGGTTTCATGTTCAAAACCCGTCTCCATCGAGATCACCTTGTGTGTCTGATTCATAAGTAGCAAGTCCATCCCAAAACAACCTCGTGTTGCTAAATACCGAACGTTAATATAACTAAATTATCAAAAATACAGGAATGAAAATTAGAAGGCTATTTTAAACTTTTTAAAAAAATAAATGTTCGCACACTCATGATCTCTGAAATGTTTGACGCCTGAAAGGCAAAAACCTTCTTTGATTTTGTATGGCTTTGAAATTTGATGCTGGTGGATGATTTGAATTAGATGAATATTTTTATAATAGATGAAAAGAAGCATACTCAAATAATGAAGATGACTTCTCTCTGCGGCCTCTCTTTTGGTAAACAATCGTTCCCCATTAAACAATTTATAAAATATAATCAGTACGCTGCACTTTCCTGACTTCTTATCTATAATTCAATTTGGACATAATTTTATTATATAATCACATCAATGTTATTCTATTCGCACCTTTTTTTATTAAATAGAACATATTATTAACTTGTGTATATTTAATCGTCATATACCGATTCACAGCCCATATTTATCACGTAAAACGTCTCCAATTATCTTACAAATGATAAAAATAGTAATTAATCCAACAAATTATTTTCACGTACATGAGGCAATAAACATTGACAATCATAGAAAAATGAAAGCTGGGAATTTTACGGCATCTCAAACGATATTTTCACGAATGTATGCACAAAACTACTGGAATGATTTTCCGGTTTTCGTGAATGAATAAATGATCCACGTTCAGAGATGTTCGAATATGCACGTACTTAAATGCTTTTTTTTATGGCACTTTGTCTTTTTTGTTTTAATGACGCGGGTTTTACCTCAAGTGCAAAAAATTAAAATCATTAGAAATCTAGTACGTGTTCGATGACTTTTAATCACGGGAAGATAGAAAAGTCATTAGTTTATGTCTTTAAAGTTCAATGCGTCAAGCCCGTGAAATTGATTATTTATGGGGCCTGCAAAATGACTAGAAACTAAGCAAATCCAGAAATAAAATCGTTAATAATAACGAGCACATGATATAGAGATAATAATTTACTTGTTTTAACATAGAAAGAAAAGTTAGTTGCTTTTTCAAAAGAAAAAAAGTGATTTAGATAGTTTTATTGGAATCATTATTGAATAAGATAATAACTTTCAAACAATTTTTATACTCTTTTATTTTAAAATGACTTTTCATTGTTGTAAATCTCATTTTTTGTACAGATGGAATTTTGTAATTAATATTTCACTCATTTATTGATGCACTAGAGTTCGGATATATGTTGTACAGTGGTTTTATTTCAGTTTAACAATATAATATTTAAACATTTTTCACAACTTAATTATCCAGTTAATTGGTACAACTAAATATCGATTTCATATTAAAGACTTCATCTGGTAGAAAATCTGAGAAAAAATTCATTACTAAGATTCTTTGAAATTTAAAATGCAATGAAACCTCTGTATAACGATAAACCTTGCCTATAACGCTAATTTCTTTGGTCGAACAAAATTCCCGGCTATAATGTCTTTTCAACCTGCCTACAACATTAATCACTTTTTTTAGACTCACTTGTCTATAATGATAATTTATCGCTTTAGAACAATTGGTACAGTTCAATCCGATTTTTTCCTCTTGAAAACGATACCCTATGATCAAGAATGTCAAATAGCGGGGGGTGGGGGTAGGGTAGAAACCAGAGCCACCGGTATAACGGGAGAGCCGAGAGGGACTAGCGGTGGAATGTGCACAGGTATTTGTTGTCTCTGACACCTGGCACTAACCTGTTCATTCGCATTTAACTTTTGCCAGTTGATTACTTGTTCCTTGAGAATTCGCTTTTGATGCGTCACCTTTATTATTGCTCGACCGACCCTATAAGTAATTTGAGAGAGGAGGGTTAGGTGGGGGGGTTTACTGTCGAAAGAGCGATTGTTTTTTTTTTTTTTTTTTTGAAGGGGCGGTCAGTGATTGAGTAGCTCAGGGACATATGAGAATTGTTGCAAGATTATTCAGCGATGCAAATGTTTTCATGATTAATGCAAAAGGTGCTTTCTGAAATCTATAATAATTACTTGGTAAATGATGCCATCTTGTTTATAGAGCATATATGGTATACAAATTATTCTATTTAATAGCAATGGTAATGTTTTTTACAAACATATTTAAATTTTTTGCAATATATTTTTGTAATATGCAGTGTAAAATCATATCGTCACTTAACAAGTAGCACCACTTATCTCAATTGTTTGAAATTTTTCCAGAGGGAAGAATACTCAATTATTATGACAATAACGAATATCTCATATTTTTTTCGCATGTGGTAGGGAACGTCTCATGTTCCTATGAGATTTTCATCAATTCAAGTATTCGTTGGTTGGGGAAAATTGAAAAAGATCCTTTTCTTTAAAATTTCAAAAAAAACTGGATGAGTGGTGTTTTCATTAGCTTTGACGATATATTTCAAAAGTCTAGTTTGACAATCTAGATGCTATTACTAGTTGTAATATTAAAATAAATTTAGTTAATACATTTTCATTTACTAATTTTTTCTCAAAATAACTGTGATTTAACACGAAAGTGAGAAATTAGTAAGGACACGTGAAACGAAAAAGTAATATAAAGATAAAAATATAAATATTAGAAAGTCCTCTTTATCTAACTGATTGATTTGTATTTAAAATTATGTTTACTCAACTTACTTATCACGCTATGGAACAACTTTTGATCAATTTTCTATATATATTAAGATTTCTTTCGTAGAAGAGTGTATGCATTGAGGCAGAAAACAAAATGGTAAAAATATTGATTCACACAATAAATAAAGATGACACATTTTATTTTTTTTGTATTTTTTTTATTGCTATTGATATTAGAAATTTATACTATAATGTAAAAAAATACAACATACTGCAACATTTATTAGAAATTATAAATTGAATGTAGTGCAAATTAGTTCAATACATAATACAAAGTTTTTTAAATATTCGTTTTATGGATATTTAGTATTCTTCAGTCTCAATAAATTTATTAAAGTCTTCAGCAAGAAAATTAACCTGTAGTAATTTTATCAACAAAGCAGCAAATTCAGAATTATCAACTCAAGCCCAGAAAGAAGCTATCAGTAATAACAAAATAGTCCCACATTTTTTAGTAAGAAAAGTCGATCAGTACAATTTTTCAATATCTATAACATAGCATAAAACTTTAGTAGGAGTATCGAAGAGGAGCATTAGGCAAGTCAGCTGGACGGAATAAGTCATGGCAGGCACAGCAGGTAGTGAACAAAACCAGTCGAAAGAAACCCCAAAATTGCAGTAGATCCTTGCCCGTACTGTATCAAAAAAAATACATAGGAGCTCATCAGATGTCAGCAGATGACGGTTGTAGACTCAAAGTAGCAGCAGTATGAACGTCCAACAACAATGAAGTTGATGAAAGTCTTCGTAAGAACAGACCAGCAGCATTATCAATATAAAATGTTGCAATTAGCAAGGTAGATGATGAAAGTCATTGCAGGCACACAAGAAAGTGGGTAAAGGCTCCCCATAGATTTATTCGTTTCCAGCAAAATAAGAAATTATTCGTCGATGTTTCTAATAGTTCAACAAGAGCAATAAATTTTGGTATGTGTCAGTAGTCGTAAAACCATTAACAGCAAGTAAGGGAACAGCAAGATAGGCGAGTCAAAGATAACAGGCTCAAAGTTTCCTTAGAGCGGGTTTCAGGAATCATTAAAAGATGACATGCAGAGGGAGTTTATTTTAGAGCTGTTTCAGGAACAAATTTTTTTGCTCCCATGTTGATCCAAAATTTTATTGCTTTAACAAGTGGCAACATTTATAAACCTTTTGATTCAGAATTTCATTCATTTATTTTTAGGCCAATGAAAATTCAGTATGTAGTCTTTTTAGACAGCATTCCATTAAATATATAATAGGCCATATAAAGTCAGCATTGGTGGATGAGTCTTTCTCTAGAAAGTTTGAAGCAATAAATTTATTTTGCAGTTATTGCCCAGAGCAAGTTTTTGCTCCCATAATTGCCTCATTTCTTGTTTAGCAACAGAGTGGCAACATTTGAAACTCTTTCGATTCCAGCAATTTTTCATCCATTTATTTTTTTCAACTTTTCTGTCATGATCGTTTGCAAAAGAATTTTGCCATTCCAGTAATAACCTGAAAAGATCAATCAGTTTC
>BGPR01032092.1:0-17679 GCA_013235015.1 Araneus ventricosus | reverse complement strand
CACACAGTTGAAAATTTTTAAAAATTCGGAACTCTTTTTCTTTAAAATTTTGGAAAAACGCATAATTTTTTTGTATGCTCATAATTTTTTAACTTACTCGTGAAATAATTTATTAGATACATTGTATTTGAATATCCTTGTTCATATAGGAAATCTGTTTTACTTATATGTTTTAAGAAAATGAAATAATGGATCAAGTAACTCAAAATGACTGTCATACAATAATTCTTCGTGTATTATCTAAAATAATCAATGCAGTAATAGTTTTTTCATGTACCATATTTTTATATTACTTGATATTTGCATATTTAGAGTCAAAGTGTGCAACTTCATTGTCTTGTATATGCAATTATGATAATAGTTTTATTAGTTTGTCATTCATTAGAAGTCTGATTATATAATATTGCATTACCTGCTAATTTCACAAAGTATTTTGTATCAGTATTGCATTCAGTTATATTAGCACGTTAAAACTTGAGTTAGATACTATTTTCAACATTAATAAATTTTGGTATAAATATAAGATATATAAGTATCTTAGCTCATTGCAGAATTATCTTAACGGCATTTTTCATATTTACATGTTTCAAGGAAATATACTCAACGTCCATGTACTCGAAGTCATTGTTGTAAAATAATCTTTTTATTCTTTTCTCTATTTAGCATCACAATATTACATTCAAAGTATTTAAGTTAATTTAACGCGTTTGGTATATAACTTGCATTTATATTTTCCTTTACTCTAAAATCTGTATCATTTATCACGTTTTTTGCTGACATGTTTTTATAGCTTTGTTAAAATAATTTCTTTAATAGCTACAATAATTTTAAAAGTTTCATTGAAGAATGTAAATAAATATTTTATTTTCACTTTGAATATAATGTTGGTCGGTTGGAGTTTATTGGCGCTCAATCCAGTAGCGGATTTTGACAATATGATGCCCAAGGAGCAAAATTATTTTGAGGCCCCATCCAAAAAAAACCTCTATTCGTGACAGGGTTGCGGCGATTTACATCAGTTGATTAAAATCACTGATTTAAATCAACTGATTTTTTAAAAAAAATCACCGATTTAAATCACTTTATTTTAAATATCAAGTTAATCTGCTTTAATGAAATAAAATTGTTCATGTATCTTTAACTCTCTGAGCCCGGCTCGAGAGAGAATTTGGTTGCCTCAAAGCCCGGGGTAATTTTTCGTTCACAGAAACAGAATGGAACCGTCCTTTCCTTCACCGCAATGCCAGAAAGTGGGACGCCCGCTGCGCGCTCATTTGTCAAAAATGAAGGGGCAGCCATTGATGGTCATTTGCGGTTAGAACTACCGGTACTGGACAAAGTCTTGTGAGTGAAATGCTTTTCGGGCTACTGATAAGAATTCTACTCTATTAGTTTAGGAGGGATCTCGATTAGTTTACCTAAATGCTTTCAAAGAATTATTTTTTACACAGTCATTAAAATTTCCGTAGGTTCTCGCACGGTCTGTGCTGTAAAATTTGGCTTATTTTAAAAAGAAAGCGAAAACATAAACTTTGACCAGTTATTATTCATTTATGCAATTGACAGATAATTCTGGTAAGTAGATCTTATCAGTAGAGACACACTTATAGAGCGGACAAATAAACTAAAAACTATGAAAAAAGCAACAAATCCGTCAGGGGAAAAGGTGGTTGCTTTTATCACTCTGAAAATTCTTCAACTTCACACATTTTACAAAGAAAAGGAATCATTTATCTCGGGAGCTCCTAGGTGAATTGTGAACACACAAGCAATGCTTTCTGAAACAGCCTTCTTTTATCATCCAGGCAGTCAGTCTTTTTCAGCAAAAAATCGCTAATCATCAATATCTCAAAGATACGTCATCTTATTTTTGCACAACTCTAAATGAGTGTTCACCAAGAAAATGAGAGAATTACCCTCAAGACAAGTTTTTATAGATATCAATGCGAGAAAAATGCGGTGTTTATGTTGGAAAAGTAAAGAAAAGAATGAATTATAAACAAAAAGAGTCGTAACCTTCTTTTTTCGAATATCGGTAAGCTATTCAGGTTTATTCAAGTACGCAATGTGTGCACGCTCCCAACACCTTAATTAACATTGTATTGTTATTGAAATGAATTAATTTTATTTTTCAAATATTTCATGAAAAGAAACGCACTTAGAGCACTTTAAAGAATCAAGTAATTCGATTAATTAGAAAAAAATATATTTTGAAAAATAATATCTATAAATTACAAGCTTATTTTTAAATATGAAGAAAAGAAGGCAATTGTTTTGGTTCTTACTTGTCTTGTAGAACGAGGTAAGCCACGTATTATACTAACTTTGTGACATATTAACCTCGTTTGTATATATGTGAGGCACAGTTAAATGTGGCGTTTTTGGCTAGCAAAACTGTAAAAACCGTTGTTGAAAAGGTTTAAAGTTTCATTATTAAAATTTATTATTTTTGCAACGAAATATATTGAAAGTTTAATATTCAAAAATAAATCTCTAATTTTAAAATGCCGTGCGACAGTATAAAAGGTTAAAGACCGTGACCTCTCTCTCCCCCTTTCCCCCTGCGAATTTTCACTTCTGAGAAGGTAATCAAGTAAAGATACCACCAAGAGAATCTCCGTGCAATTATGGAGTCTTAAAAAATATATCTTCTGTTTTGCAGTTAAAACACAATTAAAACAAAAGACGCATTCCTGGTGAGAAAACTTTGTACTATCTATAGCTCAAATGTTCATCATTTTATTCATATAGAGCGAAAAATCTTACTGAGACTAAGAGATACTCTTGTGCATATCTGTTTCGAGTTCTCGTAAGAGACCCAGAGCGATACTGGACTACACATATGAAAATTTCCCGATAATTAAAAGACGTCGGGCTGCAAGCACAGTCGATGCAAATCTGGACCCTTAAAACCCTCAAAAATTTTTATGTTTCGGCCTCATTCAACCGCTACGTTGTGCAAACCCGCGCTTATTTCCGAGAACTCATAACTTAATTCCATCGCCATTTCCCTGCTAAATTTCGTTTTTCTCCATCTTTTTAGATCTTATTTGCCTTCTATTTTAGTCTCTCCTAGTTGCAGTACTGTAGCCTTAATGAAAATACGGATCCGGACGCGGAAAATACCCTTATACCAAAATTCCACACCACACTAGCGTTTCGCAGTGTTTTCCGCTAAAATTTCTTACGCAACTTGTCCCCCTGCTTAAATTATCTCCCCCTGTTCTAATTCATCTAATTTTAAATCTCTTATTTGAATTTTTTAAACGTTAATTTAATTAGAAGCCCATTCATTAGCTAGATGTGGATGTGCATCGGACGCTTCGCGTCCTCGCGGTACTCCGTTCTGTTGTGCGTATCTGACAGCATATCAACTTATCAGTTGGCAAGCCACATTTAATATCTTCTGATTAATTTCATAATTAGTATATACTAAATTCAATATAGCACTTTCAGCAAAAAATTAGAACTCGCACAACACCAGGAAAGTTTTTTAAAAATCAGATGCATCTCAAGCGGTTTCTAATTTTACAATCATTGAAACAATAATTGTTTTTTAAATTGAATTTAAATATGTCGAGAATTTATCTTTATTTCAAAATCTTATTTAGAAGTCTTGTCTGCAGCTTTTAACTTATGTTTTTCAGCAGTTGATTTTAACAGTAATTAATGGTCACCGTATTTCCGTAAAATGCACAAATAATCAAAAGTTGAGAAAAACAGTAATCGACAATTTTATGGAAGCTAAATTATTTTCTCTGGTAAAATTTGAGTGTAGCAATACAAACAAAAACAATAAATGAGTAAGTAAATAAGTTTACTTTTCAGAAAAAAAGTTGACCTGAAAGATTTCTGTTCAAAAAAATGTGTAATAATGCTGTAAAATTCTAATAGTAAAATTCCGTCATGATAAATAGTTCTAAAACCTGCTTTAGAAATAAAAATGGGTAATAATCTAGGAAACTGAACATATTTTTGTCAGAGGAGGCAATTTTTAATTTTTATTTTCGTATTTCTGTAGCGGAGTTTCGAAAATAACTAGTTGTCCTTCGCCATTTTATGCTTCATAAAACAGTAACATAGCTGTTGAAAAAATATAGTACCCATCCTCACGTTATCTCCTGCCATATTACTATTTCAAAGAATTAGCAGATAATTCCGATAAGCTATAAGAAAAACGTTCCTTCTTGAAGTCAAAAAGCCCCCACACAGACTCAAAATCCCTCTTCTTTCAACTGCGGGGTGACAAACACAATGGATGGTTTACAATGAATAGGCCAACCCTCCAATTACTAGTATGTATGTGGTCCTGGGGGAAAGGAAATTCCAATAGCCCGAGAATACCCGGGCTTGCCGCTAGAGACGCAGAAAAGTTTGCGAGTTATCTCGTAGACTGGCGCTTGAGATGAAAAAAAGTTCGCGAGATATTTCGGGTTTGGCGCTGAGTGGGTTAAGGAAATATTTTGACTCATCTTTGTTCTAAATAAAAACAAGTCAGGGGAACGTTTTAAAATTAACCAAAATAAACTTAAATTAAAAGAGATTTGGAAATATATCTGATACAACCATTTTCATGTCGACTAAAATTTACAAGTTTAATTTCAATTACACTCATGTCCATAAATTAAGGATAATGAAGTTCAGGCAAAGAAAGAGACAGAAGCAAAACAAATTTGACTTATTTGTAAATTCTATTTATTAAACAAAAGGTAAAGAGCAAAACAGATGCTATATGTTTGAAATAATTAATAAAAATTGCGATTTTTACTCCCTGGAGCAAATTTCAAAAAAGAACCTATTTACAAAAATTAGTATAACATGGTTAGTATGATGGTTAATACGGAGTATGTCTTCCGGACGATGCAATACAGGCCTTACAACGCCTAGGCATGCTGAGTATCAAATTATCAATCTGATCTTGGGGAATATTACACCACTCATCAAGCAATGCCCTCCGAAGTTCCGGTAGACAGGTGGGAGGGGGTTGACGGGCTGCAGTTCGTCGGCCAAGCATATTCCACACATGCTCTATTGGATTTAAGTCCGGTGAGTATGCTGGCCAATCCATACGGGTGATATCCTCCTATTGAAGGCATTCGTCTGCAATGTTTGCACGATGAGGACGGGCGTTGTCATCCATAAACAGAAATTCAGCACCCATGGCGCCCCGAAACAAACGTACATGTTGTTCCAGAATGATATCCCGATAGATGTGGCCTGTCATCGTTACACTCTGAACATGCAGGTCAGTTCTGGAACCAAGAATTCCTCCCCAAACGAGCCATCCTGCACCACCGTAACGGTGTCGTTCAATGGTGTTCTCTTGGTGGTAACGGGTACCTGGCGTTCTCCATATGAAAGTCCGGCGAGAATCAGACTGCAAACTAAACCTGGACTCGTCGGAAAACATCACACAAGACCACTGTTGCGGTGTCCACAATGCATGCTCTCTACTCCAGGCTAATCGTAGGCGACAGTGAGTTGCGGTAAGTGGAACACGTCTGACAGGCCTACGAGCATATAGACCAATGTGCCCTAAGCGTCTGTACACGGTCTGCCTTGAAACTGTCGTACCTGTAGCTGGAGAGAGCTAACGAGACAGGTCTGATGCTGTGCTCCGTCTGTTTCTTTTGGCAGTAACTGCCAAATACCGGTCCTCATTCGACGTTGTAACTCGGAGGCGACCTGTGCTGTAACATCTACTCACATTACCATCATCTTGGAATCGTTGCCAAAGCCTGGAGATGACACTCTGGGCGATTCCAAGTTCCTCGGATACTTCCAGCTGGGTACGTCCACATTCCAGTCGTCCGATAATTCTACCACGTAAAAAATCATCCAAATGCCTTCCTTTGTGCCATAACTATGCGGTTATTGCACTGAAAGGCTTTTAAAGCGCTTGTGAACAATGTTACTTCTTTGCCACCATTCTTTATATACCCCTCTCTTACACTCTCGTCATTGTGACGTACTATCTGCGCCATCTGGTGGTTTCCTGTAATTTGCACATTCTTCTTCAAGATGTGTGTGAGAATTCTACAGGTGAAATTTTTATTTTAGAGTTCAATTTCTGTGTGATTCTTAATTATCCTTAATTTATGGACATGAGTGTATTTCAAGCGTTTTTATAAATACTGAAATGAAATTTTAGTTCATGAAGAAGTCATTTACACATGAACTATTATTATAATGATATATGAAATTTTTATTTATTACTAAGTCGTTATTATTCCTTATTTAATTAGTTGGCCATATACAGTATTTTTATACATTTTTCCGTTTGATTTCTTTTTAAAAATTATGTTTTAGCATGACTGATTACTAAAAAATATGTATAATATTATTACAGTAACATAAGTAATTATATTTTCATACTTAAACTGACCTTCTCCTTATACTCATTAAAATTTTCTTTTATCTTCAAATATATGCTAAAGTTATTCAAGTTCGAAAACAAAATTTAA
This sequence comes from Araneus ventricosus, assembly GCA_013235015.1. Lineage (NCBI taxonomy): Eukaryota > Metazoa > Arthropoda > Arachnida > Araneae > Araneidae > Araneus > Araneus ventricosus. Next base: position 11,215 of record BGPR01032092.1, on the reverse strand, counting down.
ATGGTAAAAGTCGAAGAATTTTCACTCAGTCTTTAAAATAACGATAAAGACAAGAAAGAAAATAGAGCGATAAGCCAAAACCGATCGATTCACTAATTGCTGTTACTTGTTTTAGGGATTTCCTTTTCTTTCTAATACTATGAAGTTAATATTTAAAAGAACGAGAGAGAGAGAGAGAGGAGCACAAATATGTTTTTAGTTTTTTTTATCAGAATTCTAAATCAAAAATGAAATAAGAAACTCTAATTTAATTGTCACCATTCTGTCAAATCCCCAGCATAATAAATCCCTCCCTGATATTAAGATCTTATAGAACAATATTTGTAACTAGATAAAGTATTATTTTTCAAAACCTGAACGAGTGATCTGGTGTGCATTTGGGAAATATGGAGGAGATATGGAATGAAGTACTGATTCTAATTTACCAAAAATGTTCTAAAATAATTTAATGAAGCTGTAGAGCAACTTTTGCATTGTTTATCTTTTGAAAATCAGTAAAAATTACCCCAAAACAAACTATGCCTCCTCTATAAACATGAAATTTCAAATAGCAAGTAGCATGTTCAAGATCTTGCAATATCTTTCTACAAAAATCATAACTAGATAGATTTAAAGGAAAACCTTATCGAAATTTTAGTTTTACTCTCTGTCTACCCTTATATAAAATATTTTTCTTTAGATGTCTTAAAAAGAATATTCCTTAATATTATCCACAGTGTTTGAATGTGTCCTACCACATAAACTATAGAAATAAAAGTGCCTTCTCATTCCATTATTATGAGAGGATGCATCTAAATTACGATTAAAAGAAATTGTAATTGTGATAAAATTATTTTTCTTCTAGGATAAAACTCACACTGAAATTATTCAGATTAAATATTTTTTTAATGAGTATAATAACATTTACGCTATTTTTCTCCATTACAATAAATAACTATGCTATGTGAAAGAACAGAATATTTTAGACTTTTCTGGATCATATATTATGCAGTTTGGGATTTTAAACCATATTTTTAAAATATCCTTTGTTATTTAAATTCAATAAATACACTTTTCTACCGGATAATATAGCCATTGTGTGTATGAAAAAATGATAAATATGGGAAAAATTCCAAACACAAAAATAAGAAATTGTGCTGCAGCATCATGAAATAATGATCATCATAGCTTTGAAGTCATTTATAAATATTAATGTATAGGAAAGGTTTATCAATTTGTCGGCCGATCTTCTTTCTTTTTGAAATGTATGTGCTTTAAGACTAATTTAATATGCATATTACCTAATTATGAATTATTATACGCAGAATAAAATTTCATGGGTTGAAAAAAATAGTCTGCAGTATCGTTGAGAAATGAGACGGAATAAACTAATTTATATAAAACAGAAAAATTCTTTGGTATAATCATGGTTTATTTAGCCTTATTTCAGCATAAGATCAATTTCTGCTTTCAATTTTTGTTGTGAATTTTCTATTTATTTCATCGGAAATTTTCATAATTTTCATTTCTGTGTAAATTTCGTAATTCATCATTTGCCACTAATGAATAAAAGTATAATTTCTGCTCTTAAGTAATTCAACAATTTTGATGCATTTTTCTCATTTTAATTATTATTCATTAATTAAAATTAATTAAAGGACTGGTAAAGTATGTATTACAAACTCCAATGTTATTACTTATGAATTATTTACACTTTCATATTTCGACGTGTCGTCTATCCCTTTTCTGAAATAAAGGCCAAGGTGGGAAATAGTTACATCTGTGTTTACAGGCATGTGAAAGAAAATTTTAGAAAAGGTATTTTAGAATTAAGAAGAAACGATCTTTGTTTAAAAAATATATATCATTTTATATTAAGCCTATATTTTTTCTAATAGCTATTTCTCTCTTGACGGACAAAAAAAGAAAGAGAGAGAAGAAGGTGTAGTATTTACTGACATTTATGCTAACTTGATAAAATGTTGGTGACTTCAAAAAAATATATATCGTTTTTATATTAAAGTATATTTTTATTTCTTTGGACTTTTTGAAGGCTGTTTCTGATATTTAAAAATTTTCTATAATGGAGTTGAAATAATATACATCTTATAAATTTTCTATTGACAAATTAATGACAAAATTAATTTAAAAATAAACATTCAGAATAAACATAGAGGCATTATAAAAAACATATTTTATCAACAACATAATTTCTTTCATTTAAATAATTTAGTGTCATAAGTATAGATATAGAATCTGATATTATTTTTAATATTTTTAGCGGATGATTATCCTATATAAATCATTTCTTGACATCTAGTTATGTGCATAATATTTATTTTAATAAGATTGCAACCGTGTATCAATTATTTAGATTCGTGTGATTTTGCGAAATTTATCATTGTTTTAAAGAAATTATTTCAATTTGAACAATTTTCTTAATATGTTTTATTAGCAATATATTTTGCTGTTCAATGAACTTGGAAAAAAGTGAAAGAAGTAAATCATGGAAATGATATTTATTCTTATTATGAGTATAAATAAATCATATGTTGATACTATATATAAGCATTTTTCTTGCAATTCGTACTACATTTTTTTCATTTTTTGAATTACTACCCGTACACCAATTTGCTATTCTACTAACAGATAACGACTTGCAGTAATTGAATGATATTGAATTTCGTACGTTTTTGACATATTTTCACATAATACATCTATTGAGAATTTTTGAAATACATTCCCACTATTTCAAAACGACTCGTTATGTAGTATAAAAACTAAATGAAACTAAATGCAGATATTCGCTTGGGAAGCAACTACCATTTGTTGAGTTTTCTTTCTTCATTGAAAATAATATTTCAGAGCGTGATTTTCTACTCAAAATTAAACTTAGTTTTGTGTAGAAATCCGTTACACAACTGACTAACTTTCTGAAATAACTTGAGAATACAGGTGAATCTCAAAATTATAATTTTAAAATTGGTTCCTAGTTGTATTACAAACTCCAACTGCATCTTTTTGTCTAATACTATGCATTTTTACTAAAACTGCATTTCAAATTAAATTGTCGGAATTAAATTATTGTCAACCTATATAGAAGTATTCCTCATATACATGCTTCATCAAAATATTTCATTCTTTTCTTTTCATTCGCTAAATTTATTTTTAATCTTTTGTTAATACATTATTTCTAATTGAGAATTAGTATTCTGTGTATGTTCAAGTGTAAAAATTACTTTATATTATTTCCCATTTTTGAACTGATAATGAAGTTTATAACAATAACAACTTAAAAATAGTTAGGGAGAAAAGGGAAGTGTACGCAATAAGTGGATTTTAGCTTATAAAAATTAAAGTAGGTGAAATACAGACTTCAAAATTCACACAATGTTCTTTAGTTAACTATGAATCAATAAATGTAGGCAACAGGACTTTGTCTCTAATCATTTAAGTAAGAAAAATAAAACTAAAAAAAATGAAAATTGCGTACTCTTGGCCTACCTCGAGGGTACGAGTACGCAAGAAGGGTGGCTAAGAGTACGCACTGAAAATGAAAACTGCGTACTCTTGACCTACCTCGAGGGTAAGAGTACGCAAGTAGGGTGGCTAAGAGTACGCACTGGATCTGCTCTAACAATAGTTGCATATAAATACATAAGAAGCACTGCAATCCTCCTGCCACCATTCATTGTACAATCCATATTTAATCCAGCTTTCATGACAGGAATTCCCATATTCTTAGGAAATAATTAAGGTAGCATCATCAGCAGAAACCATAGGCTTAGCTTACTGATGGTTGTTTGTCGAAACAACAAAAAGTCAGCCCTTTCTTTAAGTTTTTTTTCCTTGTTTCAAAATTACCCTCTCACTACCCTTTCTTCATTTTTAGGGAAATTCTGTATTTTCTTTTTTCTGTCGTTCTTATTTTCTTCCAAAGAAACTTTAAGAGGCGGAGGTATCGTGATTTCTGTCTTAAGCGCAAGTCTTCATTTTTTCTGCTTCATATTATCTTTTTCCTTTTGCTTTGGAAACTTTAAAATTGAACTAATTCTAACATTAATTTTATTGCAAGTTGCCTTTTCTGCAGGTCTATTCATCGTTTAAAAGTAGACAAATCACAGAAAAGATAAAAGAAAGTACGCCATTTAGCCTACAGCTTTCAATTTATTCGCAGGATGCACTCATTCATCCCGAATTCTTGAACCACTTCCATTTTATTCCTGTCAATTCCGGACTTGGGATTAACGTATTCACTTATTTCCAATTGAGATTTTTCTGTCAATTTTACTTTTATAAGGTAATATTTATTAATAAATGAGGTTCGAAAACAAATCATAAAACATCACGGTATACTATACGGTTTGCGAGAAACGATGAAATAGGCTGAGTATAATATTTTATACTATTAAAATTAAAAAAATCATATCAAGATGAAACCATTTCGCAGTAAAATATTACTTTTGTATTCCAATAAAATATTATAGTAGAGCTATTCATTTGTATACAATTGTTTATTACCTTTACAAGAAAAAAATGAAATAAAAGTTAGCATTAGCTTAGGAAATCTAAAAGTACATAGTGAATAAATGCTGCGAACTCTTAGCCTACTAAAGACCTTTGACTAAACCGCCGCTAGGTGCAAAAAAATCATAGATATGTAAACTCAATTTACACCAACTTATAGTTTATGATGCCTGCTTTAATTTGAAATACGACTTTAAACATTTGGTTCAATTTAATTAAGGACAAACACTTACGTTCCATGATTGAAAAAATTGGATAGAAAAGTAAGAAAAATTAGTTTTAGCTAGTAAATGGAAAACGAAGTGCAGAAAACCAATGGTAAAACGTCGTATTTTAACACAGTAGTAACGCCACAAAAAACACACTATTTTCTGCAAGTTTGCCAACAAAGTAAACTTGCCTTGCGTATTCATAGTCGTCTACGTACTTTTTACCCACCGTTCCCCTATATGGTTTAAATGCCATTAGCTAAAATTTTGCTAAAAGTAAATAAAAGAAAAATGTCTTCCTTTTTAATTGAGTTGACTTAAACTTCTCGTTTCAAAAATACAGAATATTAGCGGCAATACTATTTTTTATACAGTGATCAATAATGAACTTTTGCTCTTAGTCCCACATTTCTTATGAGAAAATTTAGCGTTTAGATTATATGAAACTCTATCAAAACTCTATCCTCTCTGACAAATAAATCCAGTCTGTAAAATAATACATTATCATATTTATATGTCAAAAAAACTGGAATACATTGCAGTTTCAAATGAATGTGATTTAATTGAATTCATTTGTAGAAAACAGCGGAAGTTATTAACAAAACTGAAATTGTTTGATTTTAAAATATGTCTAAAAATAATTTCTATCATTTGGAAATAGTTTTTAACTTATGCTGTTTTAATATGAAGGATTAAGTTTCCAATTCTACGGAGGATTCAGTTTATTCATTAATTATAGACTGGTTGGATTGGATACAATTATTTTAAATCTAGCTCGATAATTTTTGAACCCAATTAATCGACTTTTACATTTCGAAAAATGTTTTTGCATAGCTTCTGAACATACATTCTGATTTAGAACAGACTGAAATATAATCAACTCTTATGTTCAATTGTGCATTTTTTACATAGTTTTGGTTTCCAATTACGGAAAATCCCGGTTAATCGAAATAGGCTTAACCAAACTTTTCATGTTATTCGAAGAGCCTCTGAAATCCAAAAAACACGTACTGTACTTACTGCACAGAAATAATCATGAAGGCGAGACTTTTTTGGAACGATATCCCCACATTTTTCTTTTAAGCCTCCAAAGGAAGGTCAGTGATTAATTTTAGAATGATAAAATCAATGGGTATTAGCAGAATTAATTTCGATATTGTTTGAATGTGCCTGCCAGGCACATTGCACCCGAACTCGCTGTTTAGAATATTGCGTCCGACGGAGGGTTAACCTTAATAAAGAACATAAGTGTAATCTACACAGAGAATTTAGAATTCGTTTCACACTGAAAACATTTCGGAATTACATGCTGTAATTAGATATAGAATAGTAATAGATGTTTATGGTTTAACTGAAAAATTGTTATCGCAAACGGCTTAACCTCCCTTCCCACCCTTTAGTGCGGTTAACTAGGGTTGACTGTATCATAAAACTCTAGTAAACCTTCATTAATCACAACATTGATCATTTTTAGCAAATCTCACTTTTCAATGATTGATTAAAGAATGATTCTCCTAGCACTTATATCCGTGCATGGAACTGTTATCAGTTGGCAAGATATTACAGTGCCCATCCCCAAACAACCTTACTGTACCTACAAAATTTTAAAAAATCAGTTTTTCGAATTCAGTAAATCATTTGAAGGATAAAGAGGTTATTTATTATCATTAAACTATATAACTAATTCAATTTAGCATTTAGATAAATAATTTTCCCTTCAATGAATCATATCGATAATTGATCAGTTTTACAAATATTTTTCTCAACTTATTTCCAATTCACAAAAATTGTTTGAATTGATGCAAGTTTCAAAACAACTTCAATCTTCTGAATTGTTCTTAAAGTTTAATCTTCGGCGTATTTAGAATTTTCATTCATTATTTTTTTAAAATTCATATAAGAAATATTGACATTTCAAAAATTCAAATAGAATAAAAAAATCTTCCAATGAAGTTCAAAACGACAAGAAGCTTGCGGATGAAATAGGGTACCTCAAAAAATTCAATTGAAGCCCTCCAGAATCTTCGAGTTTTCTTATTAACTTAATGACATTTGAAAGATAAAAATAAAATGAGCAAATTTTGTTCTGTTGTTTCGATTCCACACGCCATTTTCTCTTACTTCTCTGCATTTTTCGCAACTTTTTCTTCTTGGGATTTTTATTAAATCTTTTATCTCCTTTTTTCTATCTTTCGTCCTTTTTTTTCGAAATACTGGATGAGATATCTTTGATGGAACCCCAGAGGAAGACTAAACCGATCTAATTTATTTCTTAAATTCAGAAGACTGTAATATTTTTAAAATATTTATTATATCATTATTTCAGCTACAGTTTTGGAAGTAGGAGAAGTGAGCCGACAAAAAAATATTTAACGACCAAAACTTCCAAGCAGTAATGAAATATCATGGAATATGAAATTCCAAAGTCTAACATTTTCTTTCATAACCTAAATGAATATGTGATAAATTAGAAGTGAGATACTATCATTAATCATCACATGATATTATTTCCCGATCGCTCGCCATTTGATTATTTGAAAGAGTTCATGCGCTTGAAAGATTCTAAAAGCTTCAGCATGTTAACTACGAAACGGATAAAAGTAATACAAGAGGCAAAAATATTCGATAGCCAAAACATGCACACAGTAATGAAATTTGATGAAACTTGAAACTTCCAACTTATCCGCAATTTTCTTTTACAACCTAAATACATATGTGACAAGTTGTTAGTGAGATGCTATCAGTACTCTTCATATGATATTATTACTGGTCACTCGTCATGTGATGATTTGTAAAAGTTCATGCCCTTGAAAGAATCAAAAAGAACAGATTCGACCGCCCGAACGGTCATATAGGGTTAAGAATTAGAAATTATTATTTGACAATAAAATTAGTGCGAATCTATATCTTAAAATCATCTTTTTATTGAAATTAAAGGTCCACGGTCATATTGGTTGTTTACCCTGCCCAATAGAAGTTTAAATACGATTCAAGTTTCTTTTTAAATCAAATTAATTTTCACATTATGCTAGGTCTTGTTTATTTGTAATGCTTTGTAATTTAACCTTATATTACATCATTCAATCAAAGGAAGAATTAATTCTTATTGGAGTTCTTTCGCAAACGTAGAATATCCACTAACATATATTTAAATAAAACTTTCAACGCAATTAGAATGATTGTATATTTTTAATGCTATACACATTATGTTTTCAGTCATATGGAAAATTATAAAACTTCGGTGATACAATCCGTCAGAATCTATATTTATTTCAAAGTTTAAATTGCTCAAGGAATTAAAGTTTTCTTTAATTGTTGATATTCATATTATGATATGAAATTATATATAATATATGGTATAAAATTACCTTATTTCATATCAAATCACTTTTAAATAATATAACGTAATTTAATTACACCCAAGAAAGAAAATTGAATCAAATATTTTTCTAAAAGTACATTCTGTATGTTCTTCAGGACTTGCAATTTTCATTAATTCTAGAAAATTCCAATATTATATGAATTTCGGAAAAATTTCTTTAATAAAGCAATGTTATGTCAAAGTAAAATTTGAGATCTTTGATCTAATTTAATTATTATGTGAGCATACATTGTTTAACTTGTTAAAAATGCGCATAAGATTTAAAAAGGCACGTATTAATTTCTTTATATGTGCATATATTGTGAAAATAAATGCTTCTGAAAATTGTAAAGTTTTTAAATTTTCTGATTTAAATTTTTCAAAGTTTTAGTGACTGTTTGCTTGGATAATTAAAATATTTAAAGCGACAGGGAGCCATTTTTAAGAATGCTATTTTATTACCTCTCAAACACACAAAAAAATAACTGTTAATTTTTTTTTCTTCATATCATTCTCAATTTGCAAGAATTGTCCCAACTATTTTTTTTTTTCGAAAATGAAATTCAGAAATTTTCTTGAAGTTGAATCGTTTATAAAGTTTTGATTTTGAGCTTACTGATCTCTATTTATTACTGACATGAATAATGTGGAAATTTCAGAAATTCCAATCCAACTAGTAATCTTCTCGTCTAGTTATAAAAAGTCAACAACCTTGCTCTTCAAATGTTCAAAATATGTTTTTTCTTAGAATATTCAACAAACTAAAAACTGAAATGATGAAGAAAACACTGAACTATTTGATTTTGCGATTCACTTAATAATATTTGAAAGTTATGAAAAAATTGGGAACATTTCATTCTGGTGTTTCTACTTTGCTGGCAATTTTCATGCAGATTTCTTCATTTACCATACTTTTTCTCCTCTTTGCAGTATCTTTTCTAGTTTCTTAGGTTTATTTTTATGGAAATACGAGATAAAAACGTATAGAAAGAGTAAAAGGAACCAAATTATTTCTAACATTTTTCAGACTAAGATTTTACTATATATTTATGTTTTATTTTCACATTTTTCTTTAATTTTTCAAGTTTCATAATGAATGCATATACAAAGATGTAAGAGAAGATCGCCCTAAATTTCTTGAAAAAAAGAGAAATTCATATTTCTTAAAATCTGAAATCTTCCAAATCATAAGAATTCTGTTAATCGAATTGAAATCGTGAGTATGAAGATGTTAATGCGATACAATTTTGGATGAATTCTTAATGCCATTTGTCAAATTATTTTCCAGTGCTAGTCAAGATTTAAATCAGAAGAGTTCTTAAACAGGAAAGAAACAAGAGTATTTAAGGTAATGAGATAATAATGGGTTAAATAATATACTGTTGGTTTGTAAATTGGAAATGCCATTTTATTTAAAAAGATCCTTAAGAGTAACACAAACTGCATAAAATACTCAATATAAGTTTAATATTCGTTCCTATTTCCAAAAACTAGTTGTATTAGTGCTGCCGTTTTTATATTGCTGGTTATGTAAATTTTTTAAACTTTTGTGCATGATAAAACTTGAAAGAAGAACTTTTTGAAGCAAATAATTATATTTTTACATTGATATTTCATGGGTTGATGGAATACATTTGTATTTTAATAGAAACAATAAATGTATACTCGTAATTTTTAATGAAATATATCCAATTAAAATTAATTCTCTTTAAAAATTGACTTTTAGTTGTAAGGGGAAAATTCGGTAAACTAATTTTCCTTTATGATCATCAGTTATGTAAAAAATACATATGCTTCAAAAATAAACAATAGTTTAAACTATAATTTCATAAAATGATGCATAAATTATATATTTAAAATAATATTCGTATATAAATTTCATATTAAAATATTCCTTAATTTCTCAAGATTTGCGTTATTTATTTTGTTCATAATGCTATTTTTTTATTTGTGATTTGTCCGATAACTGTAGGAAAAGAGATTGAATCGATTTTGGTTTTGATTTTATCTATCATTCGTATCACATTGAATGTTAGAGATCTCAGCAAGACATGAGTCACCTAAGGAGGCTTAAAATTCCTGAATTTGAGCACTAAAATTCGTAACAAAACATAAAGCTATTTCAGAAATACAATAAGTGAAAAGAAAGTAAAGAAACTTGTATTTTATCGATATAGGAATTTTTAACTTAGCATAAAAATAGATAAATTAATGATAAAAAATAAATAATAAGTAGATTTATTCAATTGTAAAAGACAGTTACAGGACTAGCTCTGTGGATCGACACAACACCTGCTGCAAGATTGTACAAGGAGTAAAAATGGCTTGCAATCTTGCTGAGGTAGTGTGTGATATGGTATTGCTGTATTAACATCGAATATTGATACAGCGGTGTAGCTGAAGGGGGTGGTCCGCCCCTGGCGGCATTTTGAAAGGGGCGGTAAAGTCAGACATGTAGGAAAACAATTTTATGTGTAAGAGAAACAGCGACAGTAATTCAATCATTGTGTACATGAAAAAATGACGCAATTGATTCGTATATTTCGCCATTTGTTGGTAAATTTCCGATATATGAAGGAAACACTGGTGGTGGCAGAGCGATTTCGCAACCTATTTACAGACATTGAGGGTTTCGAAAGATGAATTACGTAACTAATAAAATATTTATTCAAGGAATTTATTATTATTATTTTGAAGTTGTAACTTGTAAAGGAAGGTAGCATATTGCAAGTTCGCCTCAGGAGGCAAAAGTAGCAGCTACGCCAATGCATTGATACACTGTTTCTTTTGTGAGGGGAGGATCACACAAATGATGTAGTATCCGATTACGAAGCTTTATCAAAGATTATCTCTACTGATTGTCAATTATCTGAAACGCAGGGTTAGGTTTGCTGTAATTTGTGATCTGCAATATCGGTGAGGCTTTATTCAAAGTGACCCTGTTGAATAAAGATATTTAATTACAAAAAAGAAAATACAGAAGAAGTAAACAATAGTGATAACAATATACCTTCAGCGCGCAACGCAGCAGCGTTCAGTGATTTCATTAACAATATTGTCTATAATCAACTAACCAATTAAGATAGAAATACACCACACAAATAATGCTTCAATAAAAATTATAACACATTAAGATTAA
>BGPR01032091.1:0-17105 GCA_013235015.1 Araneus ventricosus | reverse complement strand
AGTAAAACTTTTTTTCACTCTTCTAATACGGAATTTTGAGAAGTTAAGGTATGTACATTGAATGTTTTACATTATACAGCATATAACCGAAAGCTTCATATCCTATTTTAAATATTTTTCTTAATACTCTTATAATATTTTTCATTGCAATCAAATATTTTTTGGATAAACTTGCGCACAAATGAATCCGTTAAATCTAGAGTTTAACATTAGTTTAGCCCGATAGGCCCCCCTGGATTCGCCACTGTATATATATATGTACAAAAAATGATGCAAATACTGAAAAAAGATAAGATCAATAAATAATTTCAAAAGCAGCGATATTTTAGAAGTTGCTACCATATAAAAATGATAAAAAGAAATTAATTAAGAGCAATAAATTCTGTTACGTTTTCTGAGTAACCATAATCACGCGAGCACCGAGAGAGATTACTCGCCAAAATGTGAACTCCGAAGAGACAAGAAAAAAAGCCTTTTCCCCCAATGCTCAAGGTCGTTTTGGAACTGACGTAATTTCAGACGTAAGGCGGGAAAAAAAGATTTATGAAATTAAATAACATACATTCTGAAAATAGATTTTTATTGCAGAGAATATCGGTTTTTGTTATTTAAAACAAAATTCTGTTCAAATATGTCAATTACTTTTAAAATACATTAGGATAATTGCAGGACTATTTCACTCGGTGGAAGAATACCATCCATAGCTTCTACTGTATAACATACTTGAGTTGTCTTGGACTATAGTTCCATTTGAATCTTGAATTTGTCTTCTAAATGCTTAGGAAATTGACCCTTTCACGACTAGCGCTGGCATCCACTAAATGCAGCACAGAGGCTAGTGCCAGTTATATCCGGCATAGCGGTAAATACATCACACTCACAAGCGTCTTACATTTACAGTAATTATATCGAGTAGGACACCACGCATTTGACTAGCACACAAGAAAAAGTTGTTAACATGAGTAAAATGTATTTATTTTCAATCATTCTGTAGAGTATTATAGTTAAATACGACAAACCGGAGATGAGACATTCTGCAAATATTAATGAACTCAGACTCATTGGAAAACACTTTCCTACTCCATATATATCGGCAGGAAGAAACAAATTACGAAGACGTGTTATTTGTAGCAGAAATGGTGAGAGATGTGAATCACGTTATCAGTGAGAAAAATGCCACGTTGTATGTTGTGTGTATCCCTGTTTCAAAATTTAACTTACTCAAAGCGATTACTAAATTATCTTTATAATTGTTTCATTGTCCTTTATGTTTATCTGTTTTGTTTATTGGAAATTCAATAAATAATTTAAAGTGAAGACTTATTACTAGATTTATTTAAAAATATAACCCTAAACAACGCAGTATTTATCTAATAACTCTTGCATCCTCTGCACTTCCAGCAAATTCCTCTTAAGATCTTACTCTACAAATGCGAGACACTCTTAAAGTGTAAGGTGTGCAATAACAGCACGACGACTGGTTCGTTGGTGGCATACTGATGGCTCGTTCCGCCGTCGTCAAAGGGTTAGGAAAAAGGTCCTCTTCAATACCAAGAAATTTTATTCTGTGCTAATTTAAGTTAAAGCATCAAAAGTAAATCAATTAAGCCACACAATAATTTTTTCTTAGAATAATTGTGTTAGGATGCAGTGTTATTGTGGCAAGCAAGGTTTGCATAGCAAACCTGGGAGGATTCTGCTGGGGGTTGGCGAGCGGTACTGAGCAGGAGGCAGATCCTCTGTATATAATAAATTTCAAGTTATCGGAAATAGATGCCAAATTCATCTCCCTTCAAATAAAAAAAAATGCCTAAACTTACATTCACAACTTATTTGTTAAACATTTGATTAGCATTTGTTAAAAAATCATTTTAGCAATGACTTTAAACAAATTCAAAAATAAATTTTAAGAACATAATTAACGTCACAGATCATACCTCTCCTTCCTTTCGATATTGAATGCATGTTTTTCATTAATACTAGCATGTGCTCTAACATTGCTGAGTGGTGCATTGGCATTATTAGACGAATGTGCAAGGGGTCCAACAGGCAGGGAGGCACGTCTACTTTTAGGCGACACGGAACCAGAATTGCCGTTGGAAATGGTGCGAGGTGAATCGTAGTTATTGTTCAGTAGACAAACAGCACTTAAGAGCCTAGTCTTGCACTCCTGCAAATAGCACGAGTAAACTTTACAATCACAATATGAAATTTGTAAATACTACTTTTGTTATCTAAAAATTTAATAAATAATTCTTCACAGAATAACCTACAGTAAAAGTTATAATGAGAAATTTAGCTGATATGTTAGATTTAAGAACTGATTCAAACATTAGTTGTTAGTTTTATATGCAGAATTTTTCCATTGTTTTAAGAGCAATTTGTTCATACACAGAATTCCAACTGTCACACAACACAGCAGAAATTTAGCAATTAAACCAAACATAGGAGATGGCTTATTGATTACTTCAAATGAATAATTAGTACAAGAACATAATTATGTAACGATTGAAATTTTTTAGGCAGTTTGAAAGTGGCAATTGAAATTGTTTGGCAGTTTTGCGATTTTACTGCAGCACAGAATGTAATCAGAAATTACAAAAGAAAGAAAATCAATATATATATATATTGGAAATTTTTTTTCCCCTTTTGTAATAAATAAAACTCCTCAAGCAATTCTTTTTGAAGAAAACTGCCAATATTTGATTAGTTAATTCGTTTACTACGATTAAATACATATATGCTTGGGTTAAAGCCTCCTACATTTGCATCACAATTCAGTGGCATTTTTGTTTCATTTGTGATGAGTGTTACTTTGATTGGGTCAGTGGCAGCTCGTGAGCGCAGAAACGAGGGCTGCAAAAAATGCTTATCGAGTGAACACAATTTTAAAAGCTACCTTATCTCTAAGTAGGCCAAATTTCTAAATTCCAAATCCAGATGTGAAATTTTCCTGCTTTTCAAACAAAGTAAATAACCAGCGTATGACATTTTCTATTAGTTTTACTAACAAAAATTAAAGTGAATGTTGATGTGACGATTCCTATGACAATAATAATAATCGGAGCCCACATATACACTTCCCTTCTTGCCCAGTTCACTCGATAACACTCTTTAAAAAATGAATATCAAATAACTCATATACAGAAAATTTATTTTTAAGCTAAAACACGTTAATACATTTTTTACTGAAATACTCTAAAAATTTGAAAGTTTTAGAAGAGTATTATTTGCTCGAATCTGTCATTGCAACACAAACTGAAACTCATAAACAGCCAATGAGATTGCAACTTGTACGAGCGAGGAAAAAAAGAGAAATATATTAAAAAGAGCATCTTTCTTTTATTCAGTTGGCTCCATGCCAGTCAGCTGTGTCGACTTACAGCCCATAGCCCGTCTGACTTAAAGGAAGAAAGAGCTGCTTTTTTACTCCGGATTTTCTGCTCAGAGAACGGATTTCGGGGGGCAGATTATTTTGCAGCTCAGACCTGCGTCTCTCTTCGTTTGAATTCATTATATGCCTTTTTTTTTCAATTTTTTTATTACTTTTTTTTGTATTTTCATAAGCCATTGAACTCTAAGAGTGGAAAAAGTAAGCAAATAAGATTAAAAACGAAAAATCAGGGATGAGATTGGAAGAAAACCAAAAAAGCTGAAAATAGAAATCTGAAAATTTTACGCGTGAAATACGTTTTAAGTAACTTAAGCAGTTAAGCGCGATAAATTATTATATACAAATATATATATATGTTTGTGAGTGGGTAATTGTTTAATTACATGCAGGGCTAAAATCAGCAAATCAAAAAATAAAGGACACTTAAAAATTACACATGACAAAAAAGGAATACCAAATTAACAATGAAATACTAATCATGCTTACAACTGTTATTTAGTCAACTAATTTATAGCTAGAATAATAGTAAAAAATGAAAAAAACATACTTTTAAAAATAAGATTTTGAATATAAATGAATTTTTTAAAAAATTTATGACAGTAAGCAATTAGTTACATTCTACTAATTTTTCACTTTGAAATGCAGATTATTTTGAAAGAAAAAAAAAGAATTTTCAATCACAAGGGTCTTTTTTCTTAGCATTTCTTGCAAAAGGAGGCGCGGATATATCTTAATGTTTTTAAGAACATGGATTCCAAGATCATTGTAAGAAAAAAATTGGGAGGGGAAAGCAGTTTTTTTTTTCGTAAAAAAAGAAAAAGCGGAAATTTTTCATTTGAAGAAAATAAAAAAAAGCGGAAATCTGCCAAAAAGCGGAAAAATCTCATCCCTGAAAAATACAAGTTTAAAAAATAATTTCAGGGGGTGCCGCAGCTCTGCAGCCCTAATGGACGAGCCGCCACTGACTTCGACCATCATATTGGCTCACCATGTCAGGGTTAAACAAAAAGTGGAATGAAATGTACAACTTTTGAATTGGGAAATTAAAATGATAACTGTTGCTTGAAATTAGATTTTGAAGTGAGAAGTAATACAAAATAAGGGGATAACATCCTTTAATGCTAAAAATCCCCAGACTCATTGTCTCAAGGTTACACCACAATTCAGGAAGAGCCAATTAATTTTCTGTCCTCAATAAATTAAATCAATTTGAAAAAGAATTAACCATTTTTCACGTACAATCAATTAAGAATATATGAAAATAAATGAGGAAAGAATAAAATGTTTTAGAATGCCACCAGGTAAATAGCTGTTCAGCAAGATACTGGATTGCTGTATAACTAATTTCAAGCAACTATTAGCCTTTTTCTTTCAAGGTTTTTCTGAAAATAAAAGCATAAACCAATAACATGGAATTTGGCTGTTTTTGTCTAGTGACATTATCAGTAATCAAGACCTGAGATCATTATCAACTATTTAAAAATGAACTCACAGAAGCACACACGCTCAAAAATCGTTGAACATCTTGTCATCGTTCTTACGTAGAACTTGTCTTTCTATCAGCTACATCTGATAAAAATAAAAATGGTAACAGCTTCAAGCATACTTCAAGTAGAGTTTTTAACGGAAAAAATTTTCGTTAAGGACAGGTGGGAACAGGTCCCGAGAGCCGTTAAAGGCCCTCGGGCCTACAGCTGCTGGCTCAAACGTCTGTGTCACTTGAATCACAGTTCAAAAAAGGAACAAAGAAAACCGCTTCCAGAGAGACGCTATCTCCTGTTCACACCGAAATTCCTCCGCGGAACAAGATGTCGGGGAAATAGTCCCATTGAAATAATTTGATTAAAAATTAATAAAGTTAAGAAATTGAATTAAACAACAACAAAAGTCAAGACAATTAATAATTAAGTTAATTACCAAGTAAATAATTAAGAAAAATTTAGATTTTAAGTAAAACTGCCAAAAATACCCGTTTGAATTTCAAAAGTTGCCCGAGTTGCCACGCAATGCTAACTAAATTTTTGTGGCAAAGATTTAAATATTTAAAAATGTTGAGAAAGCCGAAAAATGATGTAGATGCAATTTTTGCAATTTAACAATAATCATAAACAATATTTCATGATTATTCTTTAAACTTTTCAATTATCTTATTGCACGCTAAATTTAAACATTACACAGATTAAATATGACAATAAAAACAATAACTTCATAAGAAAAAAAATGTAGAATACTCCTTTTCAGATGGAAATAAATAATAAAAAACACTATTGTTTCATTGCTTAATTTAAATAAATTAATAAAATGCTCATATAAATTTGTGCTAAACAATATATTATAATCAGAGATAACTCAAGTTGAGACAATATGTAGAAAGGCATAACACACTGTATCACTTGTGAATGATGTCATACTTTTCTATGCAACTTACCACTATTGAAGGAACTGCATAAAATCAAGCAACTTTCATTTTAAATTACTATTATAACAGCCCAGATGTGTCTCTCGGTAACGCTCTGACGTCATCGACAATAAAACTCGCGCCATAGCACTGCGAGATGTTAAACAGCATTACTTCATTGTTGGAGAAATTAAATTTCGGTAATTTTAAATTTAAAAGAGTCATTGTCGTTCTAATTTCAAATTCAATAGCTCTAAAATAGTGAAATAAAATTTGCTATCGATTGATATAAAATTTATCTCGCTATGATCAATAGTTCCCAAGAAATTTTAAATTATATTAATTCTATATTTCAAATTAATTTCCGTTTTTCAATAGAAAGTAGTAAATTACATCAGTGGTATATCATGCACGCAATATAGTTTGGATGCATCTCATTATTTATTGCTATCGTGATGATATAATTTGATAATATTTTTTGGCAATGTTCGACCAGCAGAGAAGTGCTTTGTTTGGATTAGAATTTCGAAAAAGAATTCCTTTTAAATTTTAACTTATGTTTGACAAGATGAGAATTTCATGGTTATTGAATTATAATAAAATTGTTACACAACGAAAGATATTTCACACTGAATGTTGTTTACCAAGAGGTGTTTTGAATAAAGAAATATTTAAATAATATGTAAATAAAAAAATATTTCCTGTCATAAAACATATGTTTATTTTATTTGTTTTCAACATGTCACAACATGTTAAACATGTCAAATTTGACGGGGAAATCTTTCGAATGAAGAGGCAATTTGCACCCGTCATGCCATGACGGGTGATTTTCTAGTATGTTAATATATCACAAGGAATGAAGAATTACTGGTGTTTAAAATCAAATTCAGTCAAATATTTCAAATACACTAATATTACATTCAGGACCATTTTAATGGACGCATTCTTACACCAGATAGCTTTCCTAAAGCTCTTAACTTGAGTTGTCATTGATCACATTTTTTCGACTTCTATTTCAAATAAAAAATTTTGTCATCAACATAACAGAAGCATAAAAAATTTTGGTAAACAAATAATAAACAAAATTCTTTTCTAATAAGTAGTTCGTTAGTTATAGAAAAGTAACAACACAGGAGCATTTCACAGATAAGCATAAACACACACTTGTCAGGAATGCAATATTTAACACTAACAGGACAGTCGGCTTACATACCTGATCCATTCTTATTCCAAAAGTATTTTACTCAAAGATTTCCACACATGCTAGCATGCAACATAAGGCAAAGTTTCTTTTATACATCAAAACACATAAGAAGACAGAGAAAATTACATCAGGATAATAGTGGATGATTTTTATCGATTGTCGATTAAGAGCTTAAAATCATTTGAAAATGTACAGAATCCAGCATCTTGAAATCTGGTATCTTTTTTAACATTTATTAATGCATTAAATAAAACTGTACGCTACTTTAATTGTTGTAAGGGTTTGGAAGATATAAAAATATCAAAGGAAATTTTAAAAAAATTATATTCATGATATTTAATAAAAAGTGTAAGTTATGAATTTGTTAATTAAATCAAAAATATATTAGCCCTTTCCGGCGCAAGGCATTAAATGTTCTGAAATATGAAAAAAAACATCATGAATGAGTTTAATTTATTGTCTAGATATTGGATTTACATTTTTTAAAAACTTTCCTCATTCCGAGGAAGGGGGCAGTCCCCCTTTGGGGATACCCCTGTCATATGAGGACCCCTTTGGACACAGTCATCTTGAAACTCTCAAACAATAACATTGAATCTTACACAAAATCATAAATTAAAACTTCAAGAATATTGGAAGAAAATGGTCGAGTGAATTTGCTTAAATTGTAAACGTCAGGAACTCAAAAAAAATTCCTATCTCCGAATCAAGAAATTTCGGCATTTTAAATCTATATTTTTTTCCAAAATGAGAGCGATATTTCTTCGTGCTGCCATCTACATTCTAAAAGGAGAATTACCAGCTGTCTTTTTCCACAATTTTTTGGGTTTCAAAGTGGAAAGAGATTTTCTTAGAAAATTTTAAAGTTGGTGTTCTCTTTTGCGACCACCGCGCCGGAAAGAGTTAAAATGCCCTGGATAGAAAGATGGAATAAAGACTGCTAAGCATTAGGAAGCCATTATATACATCAGACCATCAAGATAATACTCATGAAATACACATTAAGCGAAATTTAAAATTTCTAGACATAAATTATGTCAAATGAATTGCATTTATTTTGAGAACCAAAACACATCAAGATTCAAAGAAAATTTGCAACACATTTACTTGGAAAATAAAGAGACAATGCATGAAAATGCCTATTATGTATATAATGTCTGTTTTAAATTTTAATTTATTTGGATAATTTAAATGATTAAGACTGTTAAACCAACAATTCACCTAAAAATCATCCTACTGGGTCAAGAAAGAGAAAGAATACAGACAAAGAAACACAGGAGCAAATTGTGGTTGTGGTGGTGGAAAACACAACTTTCTAAATAAATGGAAAGCTTTCAATGGACGGTTAATTTAAAAAACTGTATTATTGGTATTGTAATAAGAAAATTATTATGACTGAGAGAATAAAGCAATCATATTAAATAGGGAGTAGTAACTACTTTTTAAGAAACAAACTGAATAATCTTTAATCTGGAAATGACATTAATTAACTAACTGACATTAATTTTTAACTTATTAAAATCCAGCATCCTATTTATAGGACAGTAAAATTTCACTTCCCAAGCTAAACCAAACACATTCCATTTTTTTTTTTTTTTTGCTTTGTCTAAGAAGTCAATAAGTATTCCCAAAGAATTTTCAACTGGCATATACTACCCATTAGCCAGATTTTGAAGTCAATGTGTCATTATGTTGAAGTTTTTTTTTTCCCCCTTTGATTTATTTTCAAATTAATGCAGAGAATACAAAAGTAACCCTTAGTTTTTGATATTTTACTATAATTAAAAATCTTTTAATATACAGGGTGTTCATTAATTATTGTCGGGGTTTCCGTACCTCATAACTTTCGAATAAAAAATATTACGCAAAAAGCGATTATGTACTCGTAAATTACAACTCGAAGAATTTTATTAATGATATTAAAAAGATTAATGAATTTGCACATGGCTGCCCTTCGTGGCTCGTAACACATCGAGACGAAATTCGATTTCCCTCCAAGTGTTCTCCAGCATTTGTGGGGTAACATTTTGGATCGCAGTAACAATTCTGCGCTTCAGTTCATCAAGGGGGGGGCACAGGGGTCTTGTACACAATGTCCTTGACAAACCCCCAAACCTAATTTAGTTTCGAAAGACCACAATACGCACATTGCTTTTTCTTGCACGGTCGCCATTTTTATTTATGACGTCATAATTACCCAGACTGCAAATGCGCTAAGATCGCATTGTTGCCACGTAAAATTCTTCGAGTTGTAATTTACGAATACGTAATCGGTTTTTGCGTAATATTTTTTATTCGAAAGTTATGAGGTACGGAAACCCCGACAATAATTAATGAACACCCTGTATGTCAATGAAAAGGTTTAAAATGACTTTGTCCTGATTTTTCAAAATTTTATTTCACATTTATCTTAATCTTGGTGTTTAAAACATAACTTAAAAGAAAATCACCGAAATATATGCTTTAAATTAATTTGGACATTAGTGGGTCAAGACAAGTCGATTCTTTTACAGATGAGAAAAGAATATGTTGATATATATTTCATCTAATACTACTCTTTATGGTATAATTCTAAATCATGCTAATTTTTCAACTACAATTATACTCTCATATCAAAATTACATTATTTCACTAACAAAAATATTTAATAGGCAAATTTTAGTATAAATTATTCATTTTAAAAATTTAAAACATATGAATGAAAATTTAGATGTTGTTTAAAGAGATATGTAACTTAAGCACATCATTAATAATTAGTTAAATAATTTGTTATCATGTATTTTGTACCAAATGAAAAAAATATTGCACAATTATTTAATTACAATAGATTAATATACCAAACACAAAGATAACCATTCATGTTAGCAGGAACTGAGAGTAATTAGTTATTAAACACATGTGAAACTGAAAATAAATTGTGAGTTGATACCAGTTTTTGTCTGACAGAACCTAGGTTCCACGCAGACACTAAGCCACTATTGTTTTCCTGAGTAATTACTCTCTCATTATCAATGACTGGGACTCGTGTAAACGTCCCTAAGCTCCCACGTCGCAAAAATAGCTGAAATAAAAAGGAAAGAAAGACATGTCAGTTTTAAAATTTCAAATTTTTTTAAATGAAATTAAAATAATGCCATTCAACAATATATTCATTTGTGAGAAAACTCTCTCATGAAGGAAACTAATTTTCAATTATGGTTAGATATTTTTGGCAAGTAAGTTTATTTAAATTTGACACCAAGGGCTTCAATATCTTTTATTTAATGACTTTTCCTAATCTTAGAAATTAAATTTTTGAAGAGTAAAAATGATTTGCTGTATATTTGAGATTTCATACTTAAAATCATTACATCTTCTATAGTAAATATACAGATTCAAGGAGGTTTTTTTTGGAGACGGTACTCATTTCTTTAAACTAATTAAGAATTACTTCATTGCTTTGTCTGATTCTTTCGTTTCTACGTTTCTTTTATTTAATTATTTGAAGAAAAAAAATCCTCCAAAATATTTCAATATTAAAAGGAAATTTATATTTAAAGCAATTTCTGGAAAATATCTTCTAAGTTGAATGACAAAAAAGAAAAAAAAATGATAGTAAACCAAAGAAGAAAAAATCCAAGATGGTTGCAAAAATTATGAAATTTTCACTAAATTTAAAAAATTAATACACTGAACAATATCTGAAGGATTTTCAAATTTTATTCTGGAAAAATTTATAAATATTTGAACAGACAGAAATTTTTTTTTGTTTTTATCAACTCCTAGGAAATGTAATCTAATTTATTATCTACACAAATTACTTTAAAAAAACACTGCAAACTGAATTAATAACACCAAAAAGAATTTAAAAAGAAGGGAGTTTGCAGCAAATATATTACCACTTGAAAGAAATTACATTAAAACATTTTAATGGTCTTTAAATTAACTAACTTACATTGATAAAAACTAAAAGAGATATAAGTTTTAGTAACAAATTACATGCAGAAAGAAGAAATTAAACGTTCAAATACTGTAATTTCACAGATCTTAAGAAGTAAATATCATATGAAAGGAATAAATGACTAAACTATTAACAGAAACGAACAACACACTTTATATAAATTTCAATATTTGAGAAATTTCAAATTCAAGCACGCGTTGCTTAAAAATTTTTCTGGTGATAAAAAATTTAAGACTTTCTGTCTAATCTATACTTAGAAAAGAAAATGTTTGTGTGTGTCCGCATGCAATGTCCAGAAGAATCTATTCCACTCACAACCATGAAATTTCGCACATAGGTAGACATAATGGTGACTCAATGCACCTTGTAGCCTGAAATTTAAAATTTTATCTAGAAATTTTTTTATTTAATGTTTTGTGCTTTTTTGGGTGATTTTTGAAACATTTTTGTCCACAGCATCGTTTCTGATTTTAGTTCGAAAAAAATTGGTACACCATCGGATATAACAATTTTCTTTCTAATGAAATTTGTCTTGAGCTTCAAATGTAATTTACTGAATTTTGAGAAATTTTTTAAAAAGCCAGTTTTGCCATCGGAATTTTATTTAAATTTGCTGCATCCGACATTCTAATAACACTATTATTTCCAATTTTTTTCAGCTTATAACCGGAACGATTCTGTCGGATTTAAAACAAGAACGGTTGAAACATCTTTTCCCACTTTTTTAAATTAATTTTTTCCTGGTCAGTTGAAGGATATTTTTCTCTGGCGAGCTTCCTCCTGCGACACTTTCTCCAGGAAGTTGCCGACAATTTTATTGGCTAACAGTGCAGAGAGCAGGTGACGTCATAACCTTCAATTGAATGACTTTGATATTATTTTAGGTAGTATGTTAAATGTGTTTGTCTCGCATATTTTGCTTGCTGTATAATAATTATTTTCACGTTGCAATTTTTTAATACTGCTTTGGATTAATGTACTCTGTACTGTTTTACTACAGTTCAAATGTCATTACCGCAAAAAAATAAATAAATAAGCGGGAAAATCAATAATGTGTATCTTTTGTTTTGATTTTGTATTCGAAACTTTTTCATGTCATTGTGGGTGGGTTTTTTCCCCCTCCATTTTGTTGAAGTTCTGATTCCACAGACAACGCCGTGCACGTACTGCTAGTCTGAAACAAATTGTCTCACTGATTTATGAATGCTGCAAGTTTCTTCATGGAATCATTTTTTTCTCCCTCTTTTTAAGACTTTTTTTATTGCAAAGCAAAGATAAATTTTCCAAAAACTAAAACTGGGTTTTCCAAACAAGTTAAATAATAAAGCTAGAGCAAAAGAGTTTTTTTTTTTTTTTTTTGCAGTTTTTGAAGGAAAGAATAAAAGCAAAAATTGAAAGATAATAATGTAAATAAAAATAATTAAGCTAAGCAACAGCATTAATCCTTTTACATACCTACATAAATAATGCAGTCAAACTCATGAACAATATATGAAACGATAACTTAGAAAAAAATTAAAAATTGAAATATAATTTTAAACATAATTAAAAATCTGTATCAGAGCTTCTGAAGTTTGTACATACACAATTTTTTTCACAAGGAAGGAAGAAGTTTAGGAAGAAAGAAAGTGCCAATTTAATGATAAAATGAAATAAATTTTATTTCATATAATTCAGTTCAACTTTATAAACTTATTGTCATTTATTTTTTTATCAAATGATATAGTGCAGGATAATAAAGCATACAGGACAAATTTTACTAAAACACCGAATATTACAGAATATGCATATGTACAAAATGTGCATGCATTAAAAATTAACTGCTGCTTAGATTTTAAAATTAACAGATAAAAAATTTGGAAGAGAGATCATGGAGAAAACTGACATAAAAATATTATTTTTCCGTAATATATGAATAAAAAATATTTAATTCGATAATAATCATTTGATTTAAAAAGTCATTTTAAATCAAAATGATATTTGGACCTAATTTTCAGAACAGAAACATTTTTTAAAAGTGTCTTAAAAGTATGCAAATTTTAGATGCAGCAAAATGTATAATCAAAAAACTCCATGAAAAGTTGCAAAATATCAGCAACTCTTAAAATCCAGTTATGCAATCATTTAAAATCAACTTGCACAGGTGTAGAAGCTTTGATACAAATCAAAATCAGAATTAATAGTCACATAAAAAGAGGAATTAATATCAAAATTATGTAAGTAATAAAGTAAACTTACCTAACAATATTCTTATATCAAGAAATCTGAAAAAGTTAGTATAAGGTAAGCACACATACAAAATGGTTCAGGGTCTCCACCTTAGTATGTTAATGGAAGTTATTTATGTTAATATTATCACACAACACATTTTGCAAGTAACAAATAATTTTCCAAGGTCACCACCACCAACCACTCTTTGCTTTAAAACAAATACATGGGATGAATGAATGCAGAAAGGAAACTGCTTGATATCAGACAAAACTGCAATTTATATATGAATATACTTTAGTACAACAACAACATAAAGGCAGGAATTTGGAAGTGGGCTTTTTATATTATGCACACAAAGTTTAAAATATGTATTGATCAGTTAGTCAGGCACAAGGGATCTGAATATTAATTTTCAAAGGAGTCAACGCCAGCAATGCAGTACACTAAATTATATAAGATTCATTAAATTATGCTATAGGAAACTAAATTAACTATCTAAATTGATAAATCGAAAATAAACAAAACACGAGAAAAACTTCTGTACAAGACAGAAGCATAAAGAAAAGTTACTGAACACTGAAAAAAAAAATCAATCAGTACTATTGTAAGAAAAAGTTCTGAATAGATATATTACTGCATTACACATAAAACAAGCAGCTAAAAATTAAAAATAGTATCAGTATAGGTACATGGACTTCTCTTATTAATATAACAAAAAGTCCATGGACTATCTTACACAAGGATTGTATTCAATACTAACCGGCTTCGAGGAACATGAAAGTGATTGTGATCTTGGAGGCAGAATGCGCTTTGCATCTTCATCCATGGGATTCTTCTCATCGGGAAGAAGATTGTGCTCAGCTAAGAGGCGACGGTACTCTTCCAGCTCCATATGTTCTTTGTCGTATAAAAGCTTCAAATGCTCAACATAGTTCAGCATTGTTTCAAATGCACAGTTCATTCTTTGTTCCTATAACACACACCAGATAAAACAAAATGCATCATAACAACAGAAAATAAAAATGATGATCAAAAAGATTTTATGGATGTGCACATGGGGTCACCATTTACTGAAATTAATCACAAAAAGAATAAACTTTAACATTAAAAAAAATTAGCAGAAGAGTTTATATATCTTTTTCAGATATTAATTTTTAAATGAAGATAAAAAATTTGAATGTTAAAATCCTTATTCCATTCATAAATAATTTTAATTTTTAAATCCAACCGGCTATTTTTTTTTTTTTTATTATTATTTGCACTTAAATTTAGGCGCTATCTGTATTTGAATTTATTACACACCCGTTTACATTGAAACTTATTTGGTATATTTAGCAGAAAAATACTTCATATATTTTATTTAATCGATAAAAATGAGGCAAAATTTTCATGCTGAAGTTATAGTTTTTATTTGTGTCATGCAGCTGCAAAAGTGGCCATCTCAATTTACTTATAAATATGGGTTTTTTTCCCAAAGATTTCAAGTCATTTAGATGATCTCTTCACCATAAATTCCACATTGAAACACACTGCTGAAAGTTGCAATGCAGTTGTTTTTTAAATTTCATTTCGGCTGCATGCAACAGGAAATACACTTCTCCCACAAATTTTCTCTTTTGGAGATGCCCACTTTTGCATATTTCAAAGAAGTTATTATTATTTTAAATTTTTTCTGCCTATGAAACATAAAGTAACCATTTCAACATGTTAGTGATAACTTTCCCTTAAAAAGACAAAACTTCACATATTCATGTATTTACTCTGAAAACTCTAATAGAAAACATCAAAACAATGACAGATGTACTGAAAAGGAAGAAATTAAAATTTTTATGTTTGATTAGGCATTAAGTATTTAATACTTTTTTTTATTTAACATTAGGTTTAAACTATGATTCAAAACCCCACATGGGGTCACACAGCAGAATTTCTGGGATTGTAAAAAGCCTGGCAGCAAATGATTTGGAATCATTTGATTCCAAAAATGAACTATTATAATTATCTGTATCCCAAAATATGCCAGAAAATAGTATAAATTGAAAGTATTTCAGTTAAATTTCAAAATAAATGCATTAATTAATGCCCGATTTATGTATTTTATTCTCCTACACGTGAATACTCTGGAGGTTATAAAAAATAATTTTCATTTAAGAATGCAGCATTTTTTTTTTAAAAGCACAAAAACAGGGTTCTTAATGATTTTTTAAATTAAAAATCAAGGAGTATTTTCAGAATTTTCAAGGAGCCAATATTTACGCATGAAAAAGGGTCCCCCTTTTTAAAATACACAAAAATTATATTAGAGTATTTAAAACATTGCTAATAACTCAAATATATATGGTTATATTTATTTCTTTTATAAGTTTTTACTAAGCTGATTTATCTACGAATGCCATGTTAAATCTATATATATGAAAGTAGAGTGGTGCCACTTAAACACCTTATGTAGTGCACAGTTATCCAGTATTTAAAATATAAAGCTGCAAAGAGAGACATGGATTTAGATATTAGAAACTTTTTTTTTTGGCATTTTCATTGATTATAAAATAGTATATGAAGAAAATAAAATTAACAAAATTTCTTGATTATTAAAACTAATTTAGCTAAAATTGATTAATAGTATCTAATTTCTTTCAACTCCAACATTACAATATATGTCCTTTACAACAAACCAAACGTTACAATTTAAAGAAATACAGTTGATTTTTCGAAATAATCCAAGAGGAATAACATTCTCAATTTGCACCATTCTATTGCTTTGGTTATTACTAATTGGCACTTACAACCAATTATTAAATCTTAGATACTGCTAGGAGATAAACATCAAATCGTGGAAAGAGCAACACAAAATACTGGGTAATCGATACAGCGGTGATTTAAAATCATTTTTGGCAAAACGTAGTGCACATTTAATAAAAGAAATGTTAAAAATTGAAAATCAAGGAGTTTATAAGGAGTAAAACACAAATTCAAGAAGTTTCCACAGTGCTTGAAAATGAAAATTGTTTTCAAGGAGCGTATGAACCCTGAAAAAGGAACCGGAGACAAAAAGTTTAATAAATCATTGAATTTGTTATGTCTGAAATTAACTTAGATTAACATAGCCAGAATTCCTTTAAAGGAAGAATTCACTTAAAAGGAAGTACAGAGAAAATATTAGGATTTTTTTTAAATCACTATACAAATAATTCAAATATCTAATAAATTTGGAAAGATCATGTTGGACTTTAATTTCACGAATTGTTTTAAAAGGAACCAAATCTCACAATAATAACTATGATTGGAAATAGCAAAATAAAAGAACAAGAGCCAATGGCAACAAAGAAAAACAAAGGGCTTCTCCATATTTAAAGAAAGATTTTTGAATTTTGTTACAGTGTGGCAGTTTTATTACCTTACAGTATATAGTAATATAACATATATAAATATTTCTTACTACGAATACTTATTTATCTAGTGATAGTCAAAATAAATTAGATGATTTTAGAGAATGATTTTTCAAGAGAAAATTAATAACTTTACAAAAATTGATTTTAATTAGGAATGTATAAAAAGATGCATATAAGAGAGGTTAAATTCTGACATCCAGAGATTTCAGCATTTGTACAGTTAATAGATTTAAAATGAGAAAAGTATGATTCAAGAACTATGCAACATATATGCAAAGGTTATATTGGAGAAATAATTAAACCTTTATAAAACTGAATACAGGGATGCAAAACATTTCAAATATTATATGAATTTATAACAAATATTTTATTACCATAGAAGAATTCTCATCTAAATAAGTACTCCCAAAGCGAATGAAAAATAATAATAACAGTAACCAGGGCCATCTTATCCATTGGGCTGCCACTGATCCAAAAGGGCTTGAAAATTTACTCTACTCCTTTTAATTTAATTCTGATCCAAAAAAATTATTTAATTATAATTTTAAATATGCTAAAAGTAAAAATATGAT
>BGPR01032090.1:0-17680 GCA_013235015.1 Araneus ventricosus | reverse complement strand
TCTGTAAGCGTTCAGTTACGTGGTGCTGGACAGGCCTCTTAAGCTGGACATCCATCTTTAGTGGATCAAACCCTATATATGACACTCTGTAAAACAAAATTGTACTCAAAATTATTTCCAAACAAATTCTCCCCTTCAGAAATTACTGAATTATTTTGTTATTTTCGTTTAGTTTAGTTATATGAATGTCCCGTTTTGAAGCTACTCTAGGACAGTTTTGGGACGAGACTCTTAAGCAGGCATTCTCTGCACTCCATTCTTACCGGATCAAAGCCCGATATATGTTACTTTGTAAAAAAATTATACTCAAAGTTATTTCCAAACAAATTCTCCTCTTCAGAAATTACTGAAATATTATGTTATTTTTTTTTTGTTTAGTTTAGTTATATAGGCATCCCGTTTTGAAGCTTCTCTAGAGACCCCACGTTTGGGACAGGCCTCTTAAAACTGGGCATTCATCTGCTCCATTCTTTGCTGGATCATATCCCGATATATGACATACTTTGTAAAACAAAATTGTACTCAAGTTATTTCCAAACAAATTCTCCCCTTCCAGAATTACTGAATTATCTTCTTGTTATTTTTTGTTTTATTTAGTAGTTATATAGACGTCCCGTTTTGAAGCTACTCTAGGGCCATTTTTTAGGACACGGGCCTCTTAAGCTGGACATCCATCTGCACTCCAATCTTTAGTGGATCAAGCCCGATATATGACACTCTGTAAAACAAATTGTACTCAAAGTTATTTCCAAACAAATTCTCCCTTCAGAAATTACTGAATTATCTTATTATTTTATTGCAGTTTAGTTATATGAACGTCCCATTTTTTAAACTACTCACAAGGCCATTTTGGGACGGAGCCTCTAGCTATTACATCCCATCTGCCTCCAATCTTTAGTGGATCAAAGCCCGATATATGACACTCTGTAAAACAAAATTGTACTCAAAAGTATTTTCCAAACAAATTCTCCTTCAAAATTACTGAATTATCATTATTTTGTTTAGATTTAGTTATATGAACGTCCCGTTTTGAAGCTTCTCTAGGGCCATTTTTTGGGACGGGCCTCTTAAGCTATGGGCAAAATCCATCTGCACCAATCTTTATTGGATCAGCCCGATATGACACTCTGTAAAAAAAACAAGAATTGTACTCAGTTATTTCCAAACAAATTCTCCCTTAAGTACTAGATTATTTTATTTATTTTTTGTTTAGTTTAGTTATATAGACGTCGTCCCGTTTTGAAGCTACTCTGGACCATTTGGACGAGCCTCTTAAGCTAGGCATTCATCTGCACTCCATTCTTTACTGGATAAAGCCCGATATATGACACTTTGTAAAAGCAAATTGTACTCAAGTTATTTCCAAACAAATTCTCCCTTCAGAAATTACTAGATTATTTTATTTTTGTTTAGTTTAGTTGTGTGAACGTCCGTTTTTTGAAGCTACTGTGGGACCATTTGGGACAGGCCTCTTAAGTTGGGCATTCATCTGCACTCCATTCATTCATCCCCAAGTCTGGTTTTCCATCCATTCAAGTCGAAAAATAGACGTCATTCACAGGCTCAAATTTGTTTGAGACAAATTCCAAATCGCAGAACTCTACCCTCCCTTTTCTTCCCTACATGATAGATTTCAAGTTTCATTTCTACCCTCGACGCGAGGTCTCAATGGTAGCGTCTTTAAAGTGCCGCTACCACCCTCTAATCAGGCCCCAAATTGGAATCGGCGTATGAAGTGTTGGATTTTAAGTTCGTTTGAATTTCAATTTCCGCATTCCGCTATGCTGCCGATTTCCATTGGTTTTTTAAAACTGACGATTGCTTCTTCCTTTCCGTGTTCCAAAATTTATATTTTCGAGAGACGTGAATGGCCACTTTAGTTTTGACCGCTTTTCGGATGACGAGAGGCAACGGTGGCACCTCCCACATCACCAAGCCGTGCCGCTAGACGGAGGCGTCAGATTACATCAGGTGCAACTATATTTATACCATACTTGGTGTAAAATAGTTCTTATTAAGTTATAATTCCTCTTTTATAATTTTAGATTTAAAGTTTTGAATAGATTCTTTTTGGTAAGATATATTGTTCAATCATTATTATTTAACAGTAAAACGTATATCCCATTAGGCACCACGATACCACTTGGCCACACACACCTGCGGCCCTGTTTATTTTTTGGACTGATACGCAGAAATTATTCTTTATTTTTTGCTCCATTATTCTTCTTTATATTAAAATTGTATTCCCCATATGTCACCATAAAATAGCACGGATGTTTAATGCCTTTTTCTTTCCTGAAGAATATCAAAACATTACATAATAGTTTTTATTGCCTTGGATATTGATACTTTGTATTCATAACTTCTTTGCTTTATCGATCCGAAACAATAATACTTTATTCATAGCCTTTACTTTTCAATCCAGAAACCAGTAATACTTTATTCATAACTTCTTTACTTTATCGATCCAAAAGCAGTAATGCTTTATTTTATATAACTTCTTTACTTTATCGATCCGAAACAGTATTGTAAAACTGTTTGATTGCGTTTTCAATAAAAATTTTTTGTTATTCGTTTCATAGATTTAGTCTTATGATTTTAGTTCACAATGGCTTGTCACAATAGTAGAAATTGATATCGTTTATTTTTTCTTCATAACGCTTCTGTCTTTTTTGGACTGTATGCTGATAAATTATTTTCTAAGCGAAAGGAATGATGAAACATAATAGTACAGAAAAATAGTAATATTAGAATATGCATTCCTAATATATTCATAAATTGATATTTCAATCCTTTTTGTCCAAATAATTTCACACCGTTCTGTAGAAATAAAGAATTTTAAAGCTGATCAATCCTCTTTATAACGAACCCTCAATAGACCGATCCACAAGTTCGCTATAACCGAAAGTTCACTGTATCCGATTTTAACGAACCCTCAATGGATCAAACCAGAAGTTCGCTATAATCGAAAATTCACTGTATATCCAATTTTAACGAACCTTCAATTTGTGGACCGATCCAGAAGTTCCTTTCTCTTGAGTTCAGTGTATCCATTTTATGAACCCTCAATGGACCGATCCAGAAGTTCGCTATAACCGAAAGTTCACTGTATCCGATTTTAACGAACACTCAATGGATCGATCTACAAGTTCGCTATAACCGAAAGTTCACTGTATCCGATTTTAACCAACCTCAATGGACCGATCCACAAGTTCGCTATAACCGAAAGTTCACTGTATCTGATTTTTCAAATATTGGCTACACAAGATTACCTTTAATCCTTAAAACATCTCTGTGCTGAACAAATTAATTACACTAAAATCGCAATTAGTAATGGGCTACTATAATACATCTATCCTATTAAGTTCGAAGGTAAACAAACGTATGTATGTATGTATGTATAATAATAATAATATCGGCTATCTTCTCACAGACGCTGAACGGAAGAAGCACGAGGAAAGTACCAAGATGAGGGAATAATCCAAGGAATCCATTTCGGCCATTTTAAATTCGAAATTACAATTAGTTAAAAGATATTAATTAAAAACGTCGAAATGAATGAATTGACGTGCTGCCATCCTATTGGCAGAATGGTAGATTCATTCACGGAGGATCTTTTTTTCTATTATTAGTTTCGCATCCGGTGTTGCGTTTTTTTGTTTTATTTAACGGAAGTTGGTATTTCTTTTGAGCGATCTTCTGTGTTCTTCTGCGTTTTGGATATATTAACAATTGAAAAAAAATCTCTTTCCTGCATTTTTCTTTCTTTTTTTATCATTACGAGTGTTTCTGTAACATTTACGTTTGTTGGGAAAATAATTATTCATTTTTATCCGTTTTTTTCATTATTATTCGTTTTATTTTTCTTTTGCAAAACAAATATCATGCTAATCTGTTTTTAATTTACAAGCATAGAATTCTCGCGTTTTCATTCAAACCAAACTGCTTTAAGGTAGCAAAAGGCTAGAACTGGAAGTTTTAATCCAACAGAGAGGATTCAAAACAGATTTACGTTTTGTTCAGGACTTAGTGAAAATATTTTGCAGGGGAAAAAAAACAGAGAGGCCAGGTATATGAAAAAATGTGGATTCAAGAAATGCTGGGTTATTAATATAATTAATTAAATGGCTGGATTTAAAATTTTAATTAAACAATATAGGATTCAAAGGATTTTTTACGTTTTGAAGCGTAACGTTTACGTTAGCGATAATATGTAAAAAAAATAAACCGGAGAGGTGGGAAATGAAAATTAGCAATAAAAGACTAGATTTGAAAGAATATTTTACATTTGTTGGGAAACTAAGTAGTAATATTTGTTGAAAAAAGAAATGGAGCAGCCATGAAATATGAATCCCAAGGCCTCATGATCTCACTTCTCTCCCTTGAGAATATCTCATTATTCAAGATTGCCCGTGCTCTTCAGACCCATGCAACTAGTTAATATATTAATTTTTTCTTTAAAATATTAAGCAGCGAAATCAAATATGCTTACAACTACTTCTCTGAAGTATGAGAATAATAGTGACTTTTTTGTTAAATTGTTGAAATTAAGTATGAAATGTGGAAATTTCTGTTCACTATGTCAAATTCCTTGCTTTTTGAAGATCATTACAAACAGTTGAAAATACATTAGTAATCAAAAGAGAATTCGGCTGGGACCATTTTGAAAGGGTTGATTTATAACAGAGAGATCGTCATATCTGGTTCGTTATTCGGAGTTTCATTGTTATATCTTTTGCACATTCTTCATGTTATAGATCTGTCACGAGCACTCTTAAATCCTCTTTGTCGCATCTACCTTCCTAGAATAACACGCTAAATTCATTAAAATACAAAAAAACAATTTTCATAGATAAAATTCAAGATTTAACCTCATCTCTTCAATATCTTTATATATAAAACGCTTATGTGGATGCAAAATCAGGCGAATTTGATAATCGCCGTTGGCAACAGCTCGCAAGTTTGGAGGATTGTTTACGTTTGGAAATCAGCGGAACTTTTTTGAACAAAGCTGCTCAGAATCTCATGATACCACTTTTACGCAAGTCGAATCTGATTGGCTAATCGGATCATATCTCATCAGTCACATGGATTTCATAATATTCAGTAACTTTTTTTTGATTTTTTGAATAGTATGCGCGTTTTTTTTTCAATTACAAGCTTATGACGCTTTCTGTTTTTCAATGAAAAAAACAAGCTACGAGGTTCCCACTTTGCTGAAAGCGAAGCCCGCTGATATTTTAAAGTTAATCGAATTTGCGGTACCCACTTCAGATGCCGAGCATCGCGTACGCTGCGCAATCAGAAGGTCATGTGAGCTGACAAACCAATCCAGATTCGACTTGCGTAAAAAGGTGGTATCATAGAATGAGCATATATCTTTGAATTGGTTTGAAGTCCTGAAACAACGATTTTTTTTTTTTTGAGTTAGATCGTTTGAATTAAATAAGTTTGAGTCGTACAGTTTGGATTACACAAATGAATGAATGTGTCCTTAATACTGAATTTCCTTTTCAGCTAAAAGTTTCTGAAAAATTGGTTTATTCATCCCTCGACAGCTCAAATGTTCTGAGTTCCATCTATTCACAGAAAAATAGTGTACTTTCTTTCACTTAATAATAATTGGAGGGAGTGTGTTTGCATGTAGAAAGGCAACATTTCGTTTTAAAAAGTGCACGTTTAAGATTTTGAAGGAAAGAACGTACCCGATGGGCCCAACCAAAGTGTACGGTACGGAGCCAAACTTGAATTTTCTTTGGCGAAAAATCGCTAAATGTGGTAAGCCAATGGCGGAATGTTTATGGCAAATGTGGTACGTTTGGCGAGTTTTTCATGATTTGCCGCCAGCTTCGCGAGAGATGTACCGTACACTTTGGTTTTACCGAACGATGTTGAAAATTTTGAAAAAGGCTATCTAATCAATTTTAAAATGCTAAGTGTAAATAATTATTATGGGTTTTAATTTTGAATAGTTAATATGAACATGTTTCACGCCACTATTTTCTTTAAACTGTCCTTTTTTAGCTAAAAGGTTGCGAGATGGGTTACATCATTCTACGACAAGAGATGATCAAGAATTTTCTGAGATTTAAAACACAAATGACTACACTGAGAAAAACACTAATCTTTCGTGACTCGATAATTATTGGAATAAGCATGTATACATGTCGGGAAGCTTTTCCGAATTACATTTCATTGTATCGAGGGCATATTTGAAATTTTGGTGGAAAAGGCAATTTTTTAAATTTTCTTTGAAGATTTGGAAAAAGGCTATCTTATCAGTTTTAAACTTAAAATTTTGGTCGAATGAAGTTATGTTGAAATAAACTGATGAAGAAATAGTCAAAAGTGTATCCCAAGAAGTTTTAAATGACTGATTTCTGATTGGTGAAAATAATTTTGATTTTTAATCGACTTTGAATTATAAACATTACCATTTAAATTTCTTTCTAACATTTACATATATATCTGTGCGACCAGAAGATTTTAATTGTAGAAACTGATGAAAAATTAATTTTAGGAGTTTATGCAATTTCAAATAATTTAAATTTACTTTTAGTAATTAATGTGCTTATAATTTCCTAATACTAGCAGAAACGGATAACTGTACGGCGAGCGAGCTGGAATCACATAGTAATCCCGAAAGAATCACAACGTGATTCTTGGGTGTTGGTGAGCGGAGCGAGCAGGGGATGTTATATATCTATAAAGATTTTATAGCAACTATGCTAGGACACCCAGTGTCTTCATTGTAGCGAGCGAAGCCAGCAGGGGGTGTTATATATCTATAAAGATTTTATAATAACTGTGCTAGGACACCCAGTGTCTCAGAAGCGAGCGAGTGTCTAAGTTGCGAGCGAAGCGAGCAGGATTTGCATAGCAAACTCCGGAGGATTGCAGCTCAATCTTCCTGGGGGTTGGCGAGCTTTAGCGAGCAGGGGGTAAGAGCCCCCTAGTTTTACATATATCATTACTCCATTTTCAAAAATGTGGAATTTAAAGCATAAAATTTAAACAAATGAGAATACATACAAATGCTTTGATTTTTGCTTCGTACTTGACACAAAAATAAAATGAAACATTTACCAAAAATTAAATTTGCGAACATCTTCAAGTACAAAGCAAAGTCATTAAAACGGCAAAAGTTATTGAAATGTGCATGTAAATACAGAAGTTACTGCTAATTTGCATATTTATATTGATTTCATGTTACAGAAATTGTTATTTATTTCTTTTATTTTAAATTTTCGTTTCCTTTTATTTATTTTTATTTTATCTTTTCAATTAACAGAAGGAATAATACACATCGAGGTTCAAATTAAATATTTTGGAGACTTCTTTCTAGACTTGGAAAGATTTCTTTTTTTCGGCAAGAAAGGAAACATCCCTTAGACTTAGAACAAAAAACATCTTCTTTCTGGAAATTCGTTTCATCTAAATGAAAGTACTTTATGCCCTCTTTTTGCTTGAAATAAAGCCTACAATGTTTGTCTAGTATTCTAAGAGTGCAAAAATAATTTATTTTTCAATTGACTCGTTTCCTTGTAAATTTTAAATCCATTGAATAAAATTATCTATACATTGCGGAACCTCTTTACCCATTTGGCAAAAACCCCTAAGCGAAATAAATGCGAACTTATACTTTTCTTTTAGTTATTTTAGTTTGTAAGAGAAAACACGGAAACTAAAAACATGTAGTATTTTTTTTCCGATGGAAGGAAAATGGATTTTATGTCTTAAGAATTCAAATCACTTTAAGTTACCTTCCATGTTGAAATAAAGTTTTCCATCGATTTAGATTTGTTTTTAGTGATGCAAAAAACACGATGTAAAGATCTTTAGGATTTGGATCGAAACTCCGTGAACAAAGTTTAAGGGTACAATATGCAAATGTGAACATTAGATTTGCATGAGATTTCGTTCGATTTTGTTAGCGTTTTAGGGCGTAAAAACCACTTTTGGCTACACTGCCACTTTCAGTGTTATAGGATATAATTAAAAATCCAAACGTGAAAATTTTGTAAAATTCATAAAACTAAAGCAGATAAATGTATACTATCTGATCAAAAGTATCCGGACAATTTCGGATTCTCAAATTTTTTAGAATTTCTCCGGAAAGGCTAAACTGACTGCCCTTGAACTTCGACCATGTAAATAATAGACCCTGACTCACATTTTACAGTAAAGATTCGGTCCTGAGGGCAATTAGGGGACCATCTGCAAATTGATGACTACGAAAATTATTTTGGCCCACCCCGCTTCACTGAAGGCTTATAACGAGATGAAACTTTCAGAAACGGTTATGTTTGATGTGCATAATATTTACATGCACTTTCATAAACGCAGCACAAATATTCGGAAATATATAAAGGTTTTCTTTAAAAATTCCAAATTTTTCCGCCTGTTTTTTGCTTATAACATGCACAGTTTTCTGTTATATTATACGAAACTTACAGAAAAATAGATAATATGTTAGAGAAGCATTGTATAAAAATTTGAGGGGGGGAATTGAATAGTAGAGAAAATATGAGTAGTTGTAGTAGATAATTTTTTACTGCGCATAAGCGAGACATAGCGTAATTTTTCTGTCACAAATTCTAAAAAATGAGAAAACCCGAAAGTGTCCGGTTACTTTTGATCAGATTGTGTATATTGTTACAAAAATCTTCCGGGTGGTACACGTGAATGAAATCCAACAAGCAGAATAAAAAAAATAAATCTTTATTCCACGAAGATTTTTAGCAAAATTCTAAACACATGTAACAAAACTAAACAGCTCATGTATAAATTAGCAACACAGATCACCAATAAATCTCAGTCACAGCACTTTCAATACCGCCCAATGTCTCTTTAGCTCATCAGCCTGCTCTGCTGATCCAAGTCCAACTGACTGACTCTTGGTTTGAGAACTTGTTTTTATACTTTCTCAACATAAACTGACGTCACATAGTAATCTCTAGAAGGTTCTTGATATTTCCAGCTCCTAGTAGAGATAGGCCCACAGTTCAGGAATTTTCTAGAAGATTCCTTTTGTCGCCAAGTTTTCAAGATTATCATGTTAGGGAAAAACTTTAAAACTTCATAACAATATGAAAGGCTAAATTAGAGGCAATGTTCCTAATCCACTTCGTCTAACACATCTAATCAGTTTCATCTGTCAAGAACTCATGATAAAGGGGGAGTATGGCATCTTCTCTTCGTCCATGCGTCATTGGAGCACGTTAAGCCGGCCATTCACTTCACAGATAAACTGGATATTTTGGAACGCTAGAAGAAAAAAAACCATAAAATTTTATGGAAATCAACCAAATGGCTTGTGGTGGTTGGAATTCCGTCTGGACTGAAATCGGAGCGTAAACGCTGGGGTTTAAAGTCTCGCTTCAGAGGGACCCTGAAAGAGGCTAGTGAAAAGAACAATACCTTGCGTAGATTGAAGCCTCGCTTTGAGGGAAGCATAAATTAAAATCCGCTGACTGGGGAAAATCGAAGAGCGATTGACAATCAGTTGTAGAGAGGGAAAGAAGGCCGCTCCCCTACCTTCGTTCAGAGTTAGCGTCCTTTTAAATACAAGTGAATGGCGTGCCTGTATTTTTCGATTAAAATGGGTGAAAAAAAACGGGTTTGGGACAAAAGGCATGGCTATCCTCCAAGTGAATGGCCGGCTTTAAGCGGAACATTCACGAGGGTGCCGTTCCACTCCATTTGCGCATATCGCTCCAAAACCTTTCCTCAATGCGAAAATCCGATGAGAAATGGCATAGACCAGGGAAAGTTTGGAAATCCAACATTGTTCGTTTGCCAATCGGAGTATTGGGTCATATAAGTGAAATACGATCCTTCGGGAGGGGAGGATGTTCTCTCCAAAAAGTGAAAACCGAGGGGGAGTGTGGGCGGGAATCTGTCTGGGGTAAAAAAGGACGTGTGGGCCAATTTTGAAGGCGTGGAGACGAGTAGTCTTACGGGATCGGAGTGCCCGTAGGTGATGGGTTTGCGGTTGACGCTGTCCGACCCGTGAATGACCCACCTAAATGGATGGGCTGAAAATTGAAACCGCCTTTGGTGAAGCCCTCCAAATGGTGTGGAACGGTGTTCTCGTGAATGTCCAGCTTTAGGTAGAAGTCCGACTTTGTGAATAAAGGTGAGAATTCACGGTCAGTTCACACCCCGCAAATGGTGTGGCAGCACTCCAGTTTTCAGTCCATCCATTCAGGTAGATCATTCACAGGCCGGACCGCGCCAATGGCAAATCCATCACCTACGGTCACTCCGATCCCTTAGGACAGAGGTTCCCATCCTGTGGTGGGGGGTACGCGAAATCAAATTTGTTAATGTCGGAAACAAGAAAACATGAGGGATTAAAAAGTTGGAGAATTTTGTTCCTCCAAGTGAATACTTTCTACTTAATAACTGTTATGTGGTTTACTTGATGAATTGATTACTTAAACACATAAATTGTTAACTTGATATAAAATAATATAATATATAAACTCTTAAATATATAAAACTGCAGTTCATTAGATTAAAAAATTGCATTTGTTAAATTAATTTGTTCGTACATATTTTAAATATCCTTTTTACTAAAAATAAAAACAAAGGAAAGATATCATGCATAAATATAAAAAAGGAAGAGTTATAATAATGTCAGACATGAATGCCAAAAAAATTACTCCTGAAAAAAAGGAACTAAAAGGTTTATTTATATTGATACATAAAAACAATCATTGACATTAACTTATATATCTCTAGACTACATATTATCAGGGATCCCCTTTTCTTAAACTAATAATGTTGATCAACATTCGCGAACACAATGTAGAAAAAAAACACTGTATCAACCTGGAGACTCAAAAGTCCGAGAGATTTTTTTAAAAAAATGTCCTCAAGTTTCCTTTTTTTTTTCTTATCAAGAGGGGAATGCATTGGATCCAATAATTTTTCACTATCGTTCGTCATGAAATACGAAAGAAAATACAGTGAAACCTCTCTGAGCGGCCACCCCTCCGTTCCGAGAAAAACTGGCCGCTCAGAGGGGGTGGCCGCTCTGAAGGGTTTTCATTACAATTACAAGATAATTGCTATAATACATAATATAAACAAGTCTGACACATATTTCTTATTTAAAATGAAGTTTGAGACTTATCTAAAGAGAAAATAGTACTTTATTTCATAATTTTTTTTACATTTTTTGAAAAAAGGATACAATTTGTGATTGTTTTAAGTTTTTACCCTTCTCGGAAAAAAAAACATTTTTTAAAGTTCCTTTTTTCAGTTTAAAAAGTAAATCTCTAACCGATGCGTTTGTTGAATGGGATGGGCGAACCCACCCGGTGGCCGTTCAGAGGGGTTGGGTGGCCGTTGGTAGGGGTTATTTTAACATTAGGTCTATGGACCGAAAAATCCGTGCCACGAAAAATTGGCCGTTAAGAGGGGTGGCCGCTATGCAGGGGTGGCCGTTCGAAGAGGTTTCACTGTATAAAGGAAAAGGTCTTATCTGTTCGGTCCCTGCGATCTCCAAAATGGTCGGATTCCTCCTTCGTCAATTGTTATCCATCACACAAGTCCGCTCCTTATTCTACAAACCAGACGGGGGACATTACACGAAATGAGTATTTACAGACTCTTTTTCGTGCAAAAAAACTGAGCAAAAAGAACACAATTCGAACCGTCCCCACCGGAACGAAGATATATGCACCATTTTTTTTTCTTTCTTCGGATCATCCAGCCGCGCGTCTCGAATAAGAATTTTTAAGTGAAGGGATCTAACCCCTCTTCACATCATGGCCTTGCGTCACAGAAAAAACAACGCCTGATTGGACACACTTGTTGTCGGGCGCTCTTTTAGAGTGACCTTATAGCCTCCCCCGCTCGTAATGAGGGAGAAAGTGACCTTTTAACTGTCCTCCTGCACGTAGGCACTCGACAATCTTGCACCAAGGAAACGAAAACATTTCTTGTAGCAGACAATACTACAATAACTATACCACTTTAACAGTTGATTATTATGAAGTACAGGAGAACCCCAGGAAACCGAAATTTCCAATAATCTTTTTTGATTTTCTGAAAAATGCTTACTGAAAAATGAAGGAGAAAAGAACAATCACAAATCAGAAGCAAAGCTCATGTTTATTCCTAACTTAAAAGAAGTATTTAAAGTGGTCTTTAAGAATGAATACATCACTTTAATTAGTAGAAACAAACTCAGATATTTTCTTTTTACCCTCAACTTGTTTGTTACTGTGCCGTGCGAATCACCGCGTGCTCTTGCCGTACGTCTTCACAGAGTCAATACTGTGCTGCATTTGGTATATCAAGAGTATTTTACCAAATTTCTCGGATAATCGGAATTCACGGAATCCGAACAAAGGTCAACCCCAATTAGTTCGAATTACCGGGATTCTACGGTATAATTTTTAGTTATCCTTTTAAGTTAATGTGAAATTACTGCAATAATTATTTTATTTGCTTTGACGTTGAACAAATACTATTATAAAAATGGAATGAAATGTAAAATCAAAAATAAGTTCTGCAAATGTTAATAATTCGAGTCATTTTACTTTCAAGCTAACCTTAACATTATTGATAAAAACTACTTTGCATAGACGGACCGTTGGGATGGGGTGAGTTGCATATGGTAGGTAAGGGATACGCGAAAATAAAAAGCATAAAAAGGAGGTACGATAGGGAAAAAGGTTGGGAACCACTGCCTTAGGACTATTGCAACCACTCCTCTTCCTACCTTCAAAATAGGACTCCCGCAGTGGTTTTGTGGTTAACGTTTTCTCTCCCCCTTCCCCACGTATCTACACCGGTCGCATTTCAGCTTTATGGAACAGCATTCCAAAAGAATTTCAAGCGCTGTTCAATTTTCAAAATTTCGACCGCACTACGCCAATTCTCTTGGATTTTCAACATTTTACACTACGCTTAATTCTCTTGATTTAAAATTTCGACCGAACTGCCAATTCTCTTGGTTCTTACCTTCGACCTTTTCGCCAATTCTCTTGAACAACACTTCGACCGCACTACGCCAATTCTCTTGGAATTTTCAAACACTTCGACCACTTTTCCGCCCAATTCTCTTGGTTGGCATATCTTCTAATTTTCAACTATTCTAATTCTTAGTTTTCAAATTAAAATTTAAAATTTAAGGCTAGGCTATGCCATTTGTCCCAAGATCTGGTTTGTGTTCCACTCATTCTAATTTAAAAGAAGGCTAGGCTATGCCATTTGTCCCAAGATCTGGTTTGTGTTCCACTCATTCTAATTTAAAAGAAGGCTAGGCTATGCCATTTGTCCCAAGATCTGGTTTGTGTTCCACTCATTCTAATTTAAAAGTCCAGGGTAGCGTTAGGTCAGATGACGAGGAAGACCGACACCTAAGCTGGCTCTTCCCTCTCCAAATTTCCGCACCACACCAACGAGAGGACGTTTGGTCCTCTACGTAATGATTTAACGTGCAACAGGCCCAATACACGACGAATCTTCAGTGGAATCGGGTTTCGAACCTGGAACCCTCCGACCTCAAAGCCAAGATCATACCACTGGCCACCGTGGAGAGAGGGAGCGAGAAAAAGCGACTGGAATCCTGTTTTGAAAGGGGGAAAGTTCTAGGAGATCGGAGTGACCGGTCCGACCCGCGAATGCCCACCCAAATGGATGGGCTGAAAACAGGAATGGTGTACAGTGCTATCACGCAATTTGCGTGCAGTGGAGTGATCGTGAATATTAATCATTATTTAAAGCAGTTTCAATTAGGGGT
Organism: Araneus ventricosus; assembly: GCA_013235015.1. NCBI lineage: Eukaryota > Metazoa > Arthropoda > Arachnida > Araneae > Araneidae > Araneus > Araneus ventricosus. The sequence continues at coordinate 3,921 of BGPR01032090.1, read as the reverse complement.
GGGTAAAACCTACTGGTTTAAACCGAAAACCGGTATTTTTGTTTCGGTTAACCGGTTTTTTTTTCGGTTATATTTTTGTCCCGCTTATAAATGTCTAATTTTTTTTAAATCCAAAAACCGGGTAAAAAAACGGATCGGAAGATATCCTCGATTAGACTAAAATTTACCATGTTATGAAGCTTTGAATTTCATCAACTAAGGCTAATCAACGACAACCGCTTCCTCGAGGCGTATGTTAGTTGGCGGATTACTGAAAGAGTCTTTATGAACACATAAATATTGAAATATTGGCCAATGGATTGATTAGCTGTAAAAACAATATTAATACAAAAAAAATTCTACAAGCGGGGTTTTTTTTTTTTTTTTTTTTTTTTTTTTTGTAAAAGGAAACCGAAAGCCGGTTAAACCGGATTTGAAGAAAAAACTTGAATAACCAACATCCGTTTTTTCTTTTTTCGCAATAACCGCCATCCCTAGTTTCAATAAAGTGACAAGATTCTCTAAACTTAAACCCGGAATGTTCTAAATGCATGGAAAAGAGGAAATAGTCCGAAACAACGAAGCAAAAGCCGGAAAGTTCGATTAATTTCCTATTAACTCGTATAATAGGAGCACCAGCATACAGATTAGAGAACTTAAGGATATCTGAAGTTCCGCAGACCCAGGCTATTGAAAGTCCTTTGTGACAAAAATAGAGGGACTAATTTCCAAACGTAGTGGATACTAGGAAGAAGAATATTTCAGAAGCTGATTTTCTTTCAAATTTAAAGGGCCGCAGAGGTCTAGTGTTAAGGCCTCGGCTTCTGGGCCGGAGAGGTCTAGTGTTAAGGCCTTGGCTTCGGGGCTGCAGAGGTCTAGTTTTATGACCTCGGCTTCGGGGCCAGAGAGCTCCAGGTTCAAAACCCGATTCCACTAAAGATCCGCTGTGAATAGGACATGTTGCACGTTAAATCATAAACGCCCTCCCGCTGGTGTGGTTCGGAAGTTTGGAGAAGTGGTGCCAGTTCAGGTGTCGATCTCGTCATCTGACCACGGTTCAAGATTACCAGATCGGTCCCAAAATAGTCCTCGTGTTGCTTCGGAACGGGACGTTAATATAACTAAACTAAGCTTTTAAATTAAAATAAGTTATTCTATTTTTACTTTCTATCTATTTACGCTTCAAAATATTAAGAGTTTTAAAATTGGGGCAATCTAGAACGCATATTTACGGATCCTACATAGTAGGGAATGAGATCACTTCTCATTGGCTCTAAGCGTCACGTGACTTTGCTTGCTTCTTAATGATATCATAGCACCGCCGCTTAGGCGGGATTTTAATTATTATTTTGTCTACTGCTATCGCATTATGGAGAAATCAAAACTACCTTCTAATTATGATTATCTGGATGCTTCTCAAGAAAATGATGAATACATTTTTAGAATAAAACTAATAGAGAACGAACTTTCAGCATTAGTAAGTACTGTTTAGCTTCAAGACGTCATTTAGAAGCAAGCCAAGTCACGTGACGCTGAGAGCCAATGAGAAGCGACCTCATTCCTCACTATGTAGGATCCGTAAATATGCGTCTAGAACGAGTTAATCCAAACCAGGAATTTTCGTAGAAAGTGAGTCCTTACCCGTGTATTTTATTTTCCATTTATAACAGATACAGTTGGCTTTAAAATTTGCAGAACAAAATGCAATTATTTAAAAACAATTGTAAATGCTGTATCTAGAATTTAATTCTCGTTTTTTTTAAGTATTTGATTGGGAAACTAAGATTATCATCTATAATGTAAATAGAAACTTTGTGATAAAGTGGTTACTCTTTCAACGAAAGAACTACGATTTTGTTAGAAAAAGTTTACAGATTAGTTGACACACGAATATTATCTCTTCTATTTTTAGTTCGTTTCAATATTCCGAGACTAGCACTTTTGGACGATTTTACACCGGAAAGGGATGTCAGGCAATGAGTCATATGAGCGCATTTCCGGTGCTCTTTGTTAAATCACGCTAAGTAAAAGGCAAACATCTCTCCCTCCATTCGTCTCTTTTCCCCTATTTTGGTGAAAATAACTCCGACTGGCGCATGCGCAAAAGCGCAGAGGGTTTCGGAATCCGCGAACATACTATAACTTCATTTGTTTCATATTTGCCAAGATGGAATTTTGCAATCATTTTTGCTCGCATTTCCTAATGTTCTAGTGTGCTATCGATGACAATTCACTTTTTTAATATATCCAGGCCTTAATTATCAATTAATCAATAAATTTAATTAAAATTTTATTTCATTTGCGTGGCGAAACCAGGTACTAAATTTAAGAAAAAAATATGTATCAAAATTCCATAAGAATAATAAATGCGAATTAAAAACAATTAATAGCAAATAATTAGATTTTTTTTAAAAGTCTACTTTTTAGTACACTAACAAAGATATGTTTCAAAAAACTGTTTCTGTTTGTTTTTTCCAATTTTAACCGAATTTTGTTAATTTTGCATTTATAACCAAAAAGATTCGCCAGTGGTAAAATTTGGAGTAGCCTTAATTTTTAACAGTAAAAATTTTGAGAACTGCTCTAACCAATAATTACTTTTCAAAACGGTGTGATGTTCATATATTGATTTTTACAAAACTATGTTTTGCTCGTTTCAAATGTAGTAAAATATTTTCTTAAACCATTCACGCATCGACTGTTTTTTAATACATCAAGTGGGTTTTTTTTTTTTTTTTTTTTTCCTATCTTTGCTGACTTCAGAAGGCTGTAAACTGAAGAAGGAAGAAATCCTTCCAAAATGAGTTTGCGGTCGTAAAACCGCGACCGAATTTTATCTCACATTTCTAAAGAAGATATTTTGCTAGAAAAAAAAGTTTTATTTTACACCATATATCAACAGTTACTGTGTTTTAAAATTACTTCGTGAAGGTTAATAAGCTTGTCTCTTTAAAACCTCTTGTAAATTATTATTATTGTACCTTAATGGTATCCAGTGGCGGTTCGTCAGCTCAGATTAAAAATAGGGAACTTTTAGTCTTACTATTCCTTGTTTTTTCATTGCAAAATTAGGTAATAAATTCTCTATATTTCCGATGCCTCGGTATACAGCTAAAAGTGGCCAAGAAAGAAGTTCCAAAAAAAAAAAGAAGAATGAGTTAATGTGCTTTTGTAGTTTTAAAATGACATCTGTGTAACGGGAAATTGCCTTGTAAATTAAAGCAAATTACAAAATTGAATTAAAAATTATTATATTATTTTAAGTAATATTACTATATTTATATAATAATAATATATTGTTTTCTCCAATTTAATAGTAAAAAAATAAAATATTAAATAAGTAATTACCAATGGACAAGTTTTCGGTTTTGTTTACTTACATTAAGAACTTGACTTTATTTGCATTAATTTTAGACTTCCGCTTTGAAGATTGCATTGACTTGGGGGTACCAGAATAGACCCGTTAGCATTACACTAGAAGTAGATTGTTGGTTTTAATGTAAATAAACAAGACAGAACGCTCCTCCATAATCCATTATTAAGTTTAATTATGACAAACAAAAAATTTAACATTATTACATTCTGACTTCAAATATTATTCTCAAAAATACATTTTAAATTGCAAATAGTTCTTATCAATAAACTGTCTATGCTATTTTGTGTATATGTTTCGATTAATGTGATTAATCGAAATTATGAATAATTACTGGTAAATGGTTCAATGTGATAAATCTATACATCACTTCAACCGGTTATTATTCACAATAATCAAATAATCGCATTGACCGTAACATATGGACGAGTTTTGTGGTTTGTTTACTTACAATAAAAACCTTGACATTATCTACTAGCAGTGGCGGCTCGTTCATTAGGACTGCAGAGCTGTAATTCCCCCTGAAATTATTTTAAAACTTGTATTTTCGTTTTTATTCTAATTGGCTT
>BGPR01032089.1:0-10068 GCA_013235015.1 Araneus ventricosus | reverse complement strand
GATAGATTCCTTTTCTCTGGAAATATACTTAACCCTCTCACACCGAGCGACGCGGTCTCGGGCGATCTAAAACATTCTCTATAACAGCGACGAAGGCCGGTCTGAGGCAGTTGGCTTCTTCTGAGGGGAGGGGAGGTTCTTCGATCGCTTAGGAGATAAGCGCAGCAGGGTCCAATTATCCTTGCCAACCACAGCCCATTTCCCTGCGCCTAAAGGGAAGGTTATAAGCAGTGTGTGGGGTAAATGACCACCCAGGTTGGGAGAGTCCAATTCATGTAGTATCCTCCCAAAAAGGCCCAGTTTTAAAGGGACTAGAAGAAGAAAGTCGCCTCGGGATTCGAGTTGGATTTGCTAGATTAACGCCCCGTTTTGAAGCAACACGAGGGCTATTTAGGGACGGACCACTAATTTTGAACCGCGGTCAGATGACGAGGACGACACCTGAGCTGAGAAAAATCGATCAATTAAAAGAAGAAAGTGAAATGCAGTAGGATATTTTCTAAGCTTTCAACAATGAAAGAGAAACACGCAAATAAATATTTGTTTAAACAATGAAAACGGTTTGAAATGCGTTGCAACAATCAAAAGTATTGTTGCAAATTATGCCAAAAATATTTTTTAAAATTCATTAAAATTAGATAAAAAATTTTACTACAACTTAATTGATATCATTGAAAAGATAATTTCTTAAGTTTTCAGATGACGTGAAAATAATTTTTGTACTGTAATATTTTCGGAAATTATTAAGGAAAAACGACAAATTTTGGTTTAATTTTTAGTTAATTAAAATTTTAATTAAAGTTTAAAAAAAAATGCCACCGAGGTGCACACTCCCACCCTTCAAAGTATGTTTGTGCTAAATCTCGTAGCTCTGGCTCTAGCGGTCTGACCTGTAGAGGACCAATACACAGACACACGGACACACACACGGATACACACACGGACACGCACACGGACACACACATTCTCCTTTATTATTAGTAGAGATTATTTTTTAATTTTATTCGTTAATATAAATCAGAATTTAATATTATAATTACCGTAATATCTTCTAATAACTTTTTATTAAAATTCCCTAGAAGATGACGCCTTTCATATGAAATCAAATTTAATTCAAATTAATCTATTAATTTTAAGAGATTAATTTTGATTAAATGTTTTTATTGTGAATGGTACCATCCCATTGTACAAAAATTCAGAATCCAAGCAGACCAGGAATAGAATGAAAAATCGGCTACAATATTCCATCCTTATAAGCATTAAGTTCACAAAATGAAATGAAGGCATAAAAAAACACTTTATATTAAATAAAAACGCGTATAAAGAATTTGCGACTTAAACATCTAAAGGACAACTAAAGGAATTGTTATATTCGCTCCCTTTTGTGTGGGGTTTTCAATGAAAAGTGTCTTTTGAAGTGTCCTATTCATTCCATTCCGCATTTCTCCTAAGGCATATAACAAAATAAAAAATATAATATTTTTAACTGTTAATCAATAAACTTACCTTAAAATTTAAATTTACAAATTCAAGGAAAGATTAGAAGGTACTGTACTGAGAAGATAGTCCATACTTTCAAGCAAATTATGAATTTCTCGAGTAAAAAGATATTTGCATTGTGTTGCTTTTTTCAGTCATATATCTTTTTGATATTATATTCCTATAACGCAAGATTTAAATAATTTATGTTAAAACTGAACAGGGATTAATTACATCGTTATTTTGTGAGACTATCCATTTTAGGGAGAGGGGAGTTATCAATTTATCTTAACATCGTTCCTTATATGCAAAGGAGATTGATACAGATCCATCAAATTATTTATAATCATATAACACTGCAAACATTTCGTTCAGGAAAAACCTTTCTTCTATTAACAGATAAATTCAATTATTGGTCTTCGTAAATGGAGCGACGAAACGACATAGGCGGCAGCAAACTTGTCCACCAATCGGATGGCCTTTGTAAATGGAGCGGCGAAGCGACATAGTCGGCAGCAAACTTGTCCACCAATCGGATGGCTTTCGTAGATGGAGTCATTTTGCATTCATTTTATGATTTATTAATGCAAATAACTTTATTTTGTTGAATATCATTTAAGTTAAATTTGTATTTGTATTTTTGATATGTATATTTCTTATACATAGTTTTGTATACTGCGTTAGATGTAGATTTGAGAAATTATTTTTTCCAATCTACATCTTATCATAATGCATTTGGTAAGGAAACTTTATTTTTTGTTAAAACTATACCCATCCGCTCAAAATAACCGGTTTTCGGTTTATTTAAATAAAAAATAAAAGCCGTTTGCAGACAAATTTTTTTATAAATATTGTTTTAACAGGAAATAAATTCATATTCCGATATTTAACTGTTCATAAAACTCTTTCAACGATGGGTATATATATATATATATATTGGCTATAAATGAAAAATCCGGCATGCAAATTTTTTTCTGCTCCCAAAAGGACTTTTCCAGAAAATCGAAATTCACTCCGCTGCACTTGCTATAGGATTTCCATACTAGTGATTGCGACATATTGAGACACGATGACAGACAGGAAAGAGAACGAGAAAGAATAGCTGAGACAGTTCAGAGTTCAGAACAAGGTGTTCACTTTATAAATCTTTAATCATCTGCTTTTAAACTTTTTTAATGTTCTTCCAGAATTCTGATAAATGTGTTCCAGCAGAAGTTCTTCGTCCGTGTTCTTATTCGTGATGCGTTTTATGTCCGTATTTATGTTAATGGGATGTGAAAATAGATATTTGTGAAACGTACCGAGATTTTTGTCGAATCCGACTGAGATAATACAGACGTGAATAATCGTATTTTATGTCGTTTCAGTCAATAAATATAATTCTAAAAATTCAACTACATTAATACCTCGTTACAGCAACACTTTGGGGACCAAATAAAGGTATTGCTATATAGGGATGCATTGTTATATCGAGGGGCGATATAATTATGATATAAAAAATTTAAATTTTGGTTGTTTTAATGGGGACACAGTTCAATAATATACTTTTGCAAAAAAAGCATCACCAGTGTTAATTATCGTTAAAGCACAAAAATGTGAATATTCAGCTATACAATAAAATAGTTCACAAACCTGAGAAACTTATTTATCGAAACAATCCAATATATTTGTTTGCTTATTCATTTTTTTTAACTGTTAAGTCAACTAATAAGGTTTTCATAGAGTCTAATGCACGATAATGATTATCATTTGTGGATGAAAGACTTTAAAAAATGTCCGTAGGGACTGACCTAATTGAAGAGCTTCTTGGAATGTCAATGAAGATTGCTATGGATCTGTACCATCATCATATTTGTAAACATAAATATTGTTACAGAGGAAGAAAGTGGTCTTGTGATTTTTAAAAATTGCTGTACAGAATATCGTTATATTGAGGGGAGATTAACATTATGTTTTATGCAAATTCACCGGGATCACAAAATTGTATTGTTGTAGAGGGATTTATCGTTGCATCGGATATCGTTGTAACGAGAGTTTACTGTATGTCTAGATTTTTATACAGTCCCACGGTCCTATTTTCATATTTAGTTAAATATTTTTGGCACACTAAAATTTTAAACAAAGTGTCCCATTCTTCTCCGACTAAAACTGATCGAGTTATGAAATTTTGACAATCGCAATTTTAGACAATTTAAGCCTATCTTCCGATAGCTGATTTTACCGCCATTTTTTTACCCGGTTATTGGAATAAAAACAATAACTACTGGTTATAATAACCGGGACAAAAAATAACCGAAAAAAGCCGTTAACCGAAACAAAAACAGGTTTTCGGTTAAAATCGGGTAGGTGTTTTCCATCCCTAGGCATATTTGTATCGAATTCAAGAGTTAATGAGTATATTAACTTCTTGACCAATGAATATGTTTAACCTCCTAATTAGATGACGTATCCTATTTGAGATATTTATTGATATTTCAATCTCTGTAAGAATGTAAAGGACGCTTGTGTTAATCAAGCCTGTTGAGGTGACTTTTGTCTTTTAAATTAATAGCTTAACTTAATTGCTTTTGACTTATTACTGATTTAAATACAAAACAATTGCAATTCGATGCACGAGTTATGAATGTTATTAGATGACAAGGGGTAAGTTTTAGAATATATGCTTAAAAGTAAGAAAATTTGATGCAAATGCAACTCACGGTCACGACTGTTAAGGAGTTTAAACTAGAGGTTAAATCAATAAGTGAACCAAGTGGACACAGTATAAAGGTACTGTTTATTTATACAGTTTAAAGGTACAGTTTTATTTTTCTAAAAACACCAAACAGTATTATAAAATCAAAATATCTTGTGGAAGACCACCAGTACATACTGTAAAAAAAATTACTGTAAATTTACAGTAAAAAGTACTGGCAATCAGGGTGCCAGCAATTTTTACCGTAAAATTTTACAGTAGAAAAAAATTAAAGTGTACTGTAAATTTTACAGTAACATTAACTGATTTACAGTAAATTTTATCACAAATTCTAAGGTAATATGTATTGCTATTTTTACAGGAACTTTTACTACAATTATAGGTTTCTACTGCATAGCATACAGCGCTTTTAAGTGTAAATTTTACATTAATATATACTTAACCACAGTCTACTTTACAGTAACATTTATTGAAACACAGTAAATTTTACAGTAACATTTACCGAAATCCAGTAAATATTACAGTAACATTTTACTGAAATCCAGTAAATATTACAGTAACATTTTACTGAAATCCAGTAAATATTACAGTAACATTTACTGAAACAGGGTGGCTGCAGAAACTGAAAAAAATTTCCCTGATTTACGGCTACTAATTATATTACTTTTCTGGATTTCTCCCTTCTCAGAATCACTGTATGTGTACAATATATATTATTAAACACTTTTACCAATTATTTAATATGAAAAAAAAAATCAAATGTTTTTATGAAATTTAATTTTTTAAAAAATGGAATGAACTTCCTAAAAAAACAGTATATTACATTTTTTATATGTAAAAAATACTGGAAATTTCAACAAAATACTTTGCTTCTAAAACTGCTTAAGAATTCTAAGAAACATTAAAACTACTCTTTGCAACACAAGTTAAATTATATTAACAGTACAGGTTATTGTGATCTTTGCTCAAAACTTTAAAACAGCTTAATAATTAATTAGTGCTCTTTGCATGGGTACCAGAATAACATGTTGCAGCATAAATATAAAAATAGTATAATTATACGTACCCAAATAATAGAAAATTATAAATTTGAATTGAAAAGAAAAATAAATGCGTACCCAATATATATTTTAGCCAAGATTTAAACAAGAGTAACTGCCAAAATATTACTTCAAATCTTTATTCTTTAACAAATCATAGATTAATTGCTCTAATCAAAACTTATGCTTTTATAAATGAATATAAGTTTTTTAAATTCCATTTACTGTTACAAATAATGCTAGATATAAGATATTAATTTATAGACAATAACTCAAGAAACAAATAACTATTAATTTCCCCGATTTTTCCAGATCGATAAAATTCCCCGACTTCCCTCACAGTAAATTTTATAGTAATATGTAATTTTTAAAAGAGCTTTAGGTTGGGATATTTTTAGCAACGAAATAACAAATCAAAATGTAACAAAAAACATTTTATTTTTCTATTTACAAATAGTAATATGACAAAATTAGCAATAGTACAAAACAAAGCAAATTAAAAAAACAATGACACAGGTACAAAATACTGTGATAGTTAAAGAAGATATAGTTAAAATATACAATGTCACAGTCATAAAAACATTCATGAGTACATTCAAGACACAAAAATTGTAAAACTACATCACAATTTGCAGTCTAAATACAATAATAGCAGCACAAGTACAGAAAAATATAGGAATTTTCAATAAAAAATTAGAAACAATTTTTTAACTATGATAACTATAAATTTTAATAAATATTTGTATTTTCTTACTTAAAATATCCGTTACCAAAGGATCTTGCAAAACACCAATCACTTTACCAGGTAGAGATTTTTTTAAAAAAAAGCTGCTATTTTATTCTGATTATGTTAAAGCTATTTTTCAAAGGCTCTTTTTCCAGGGTAAATAAAAGAGCTATCAATTGAGTATATTAACCCAAATTCAAACTAAAGCTTAAATTTTATACTACAACACTAAAGAATTGAATATCCATAAAAATGGACAAACATTTTAAATATTATTAAACTTTAAGAAACTGTCAATTTGGCAACATTTTTTTTCCCCACCTAGATGCAATTTTCAGATTATTAAAGTGTTATTTTACATGTAAAAGGATATTTTATATGAAAAATCAGTTTTAAAACATTCTTTTTGGAAAGAAATTCATGGACTGTTTGACTAATGGTAGAAATTTTTAAATATAATTTTAGTATTTATTTTTAATATTAAAATAACACACACAATAAAGAGATTTTTTAATATCCCATTTTTAAACTTCTGTGGTTATTAAGAAACAAAATTATTATTATTGTTCTTTGTAATTCCCTTTACCATTTTGTTTATCATTTTATACTGAAGGGAAAAGTTGAAAAAGATATTTTAATACATTTTAGATTAGTTCTATTTGAAATTATAGGACCAATATAGGACCACTGCTATCACTGTACATTACATTTTACAGTGTACTACATTAACATTGTAGTAAATAGAGGCCTTCTTCCCTTTAGTCTTGGTTGTTTTAGATCCTTGACTCGGATTAATGCTCACTACCACCTAGAAATATAATAATACACAATTTATTAAATTATTTTATCTCTACAGCAGTTGAGGAATCCAGAAAATTACACAGAAATCAAGCAAACATATTGTGGGTGTACTGTCAAAAGAGACTAAGTCACTTTGTATTACTGTAGGTAAAATACATTTTAAAGTTCGGTCATGGGTAAAATCTATATTTTATTCCCATTTTAACACTAAAAGGCTACAATTAGCTTTGTATATTGACTTAGGCTATTTTTTCCCAAAATGTGATAGAATATCAACACTTGAACACAATCCTGAAATACTAAAAGGCAGAAAAAGAAACAAGCCCAGAAATTAATTTTAAAAATATATATGAAAAACTTGCTTTGCTCAATTCTTAAAACTGTAATAAAATTGAGCATTGCAAGAAATTATCAAAGCAACACTTAATTGGCAGATAGAATATGCTTCACTCTCTCTCTCTCTCTTTTGGAATATTTTATAATAAATTGAAAAAAATAACTAGAGGTTAAAATAGTGACTTTTCCCCATTAATATGTGCGAAAATGTTACACATACTTCAAAGTCAGAAGTAATAGAAAGTCACTAATGCTTTTAAATCAGCAAAATAATTTTAGCATTATATTTACTAATAAATTTTTAATAATTATACAATTACAAAATGCAAGCAAACATATTATACTTCTTGAAATAATTTAATTAAAAATGTAATAATTTTAAAAATCTTTAATGATTGATAATCATTCAATTATTTAGTTTCGAGAGGAAAAAAAACTGATCGACCTTCGAGTACATCCTTTTTTTGCAATTGGCTGATTTCTTATATGCGTTATGTGATGCTTTTGGTACAAAAACTGGGGTTATCCAGTTTCAAATCTTTAATTATAATCTGTAATATAACTTTAATTAATATTTAACACCTGTCTAATAAATTAAGCTTAAGAAATTTTTAAAACAGTGATGCATGTTAAGCCTATTCCTATGACCACTTTACCCCATCTTACTTAAATTACTATAAAATAATATCTGTAATTAATTCAGCTCATCTGTTAATGAGGAAGTATTCTTAAGATCTGTATGAAGCTTTCTGCAGAGTCAATTTAATGCAAACTTAATTAAACAAAATGTAGGAGAGAAGTTAAATTAGGTATTCCAACTTCAAACTGCTACATAAACAAACAAAATGGGTGTTTTCTCCTACTAAAGTGTTGCAATTAATATAATTTTAAATGTTAAACTTAGTTCTTAACTATTCAAAGCTAAAATAAAAAAAATTACATTCATACAATTACATACAATTCAAAAAATTTTACAGAAAATATAACTTACCACAAACTATTATACAGGGAAGTTACAGGCAAGTCCATTTTTAATGCCTCAGCACGAGTAGTAGAAATCTAAAATAAATTATAAGTACAGTCTTTATTTTTATGTTAAAAATATTGTTTGATGACTGAAAAAGAATTGAGTTCTTAGAAAGTAAAATGTTTTTTTACTTTTACAAAATGCTCAACGAATAAAAAGAAATCATTTGCTGCAACACCTTCAAAAAGGTCATGTCCTAGGCATGGAGAGAAAACGTGAAAATACTTCAAATCATTAAAAATGCTTTTGCATTTTATACCATCAACAATAACATTATCACGTTTATGTTCCACAATTAAGTGGTAACTTTCAGGTGTTCTGAAATCACCTATGCAATATGGTTTTTGTATGAACATATCTACAGAAATTTTCTATTATAAAACTTTCAGAAAATCCACCAATAGCATGAGATCCCAAATTATTTTCAATTTTTCAAATTTGTTTTCATTGCTATATAGAAAAAAATGATCTACATAATCTTTCAGTGTATTTAATGTTATACTAAATTTTTCACAAGTAAACATTTTTGAAATGTTCTAGTCTGTAAAACAATAAAAAAATCAAATGGATGCAAGATAGTTACATTTTATGCTTTATTTGGCATCATATACACATTAAAGGCATCAACAAAAATTCCTTAATAAGAACTCGCACCATTCTAAGATAGTTGATAAGCAATTTAAATATATAGATTAAAACAATAAATAATTTTTAAAAAAGTTTTAACAATGTAGGGGAAAGTAAAGAAACATGCTAAAATTATTAGCAAAAAGTTACAATATTTTTTCTTTCATTTAATAATCAGCATTAAAAATATGAATATCTTTATGGACCAGTTTGAATAAGAACATATAGGGTAGAAGCTCCAGTTTTGGCCACATTGGATCTGTTTTTCCAATAATTAACCAGTAATTTCAAATTAACTAATAAGAAACATTCCAATACTTTAAACAATCCTTATTTTACTATTTTCACTCTGATTGGTTCATTTTTCTCAAACATGCAACTTGTAAAAAAATTAAATGCATGATCATGTATTGTATACTCACAACTGTTAAAGTTTTTGTTAAGGAACAAGGTTTTAGTTTTTTATCACCAGGCTCTCAGAATTAACTGTTTACTAAGGGGGTATACCCCCTACTCGCTCTGCTCGTCAACCCCCAAGAATCACGTTGTGATTCTTTTGAGATCACTACGTGATCCCAGCTCGCTTTGCTCGCCATACATTTATGACTGTCTGCTAGTAATAGGAAATTATAACTACATTAATTACTAAAAGTAAATTTAAATTATTTGAAATAGCATAAACTTCTAAAATTTTTTCAGCAATTACTAATAAACTAAATCATAAAATTTCTAAAATTAAAATTTCCTGGTAGCATATATATATATATATATGTAAATGTTTGAAAGAAATTTGAATGCTAAAATGTATAATTATTAAATGTTTACAAATATAAATTATTTACATCAATCAGAAATCAGCCATTTAAAACTTCTTGGTACACAAAATTCAATATTTCTTCAAGTTTCATTAGCGTTAACTTTATTCCAACGAACTTCTAAATTTCCACTCTTCTCAATGAATTGTTGCTGAAAAAAGCTTCGTCACTTGTAAACACACTCACTGCAATAATTATTTAGCCAAGACAGTTTTAACTTTTATCTCTGGGTAGTTATTTATGCGTTAAAACCTCAGAAACTTTGAGTTACGAAAGATTATTTAACCCATCTCACAAACTTTTAGCATAAAAAGCACAGTTTAATGTGACAAATGGCTTTAAACACGTTCAGCTTCACTATAAAAAATTATAACCGAAACTAATTATTAACTTTTAACTTTTTAAAATTAATAAAATAGCCTTTTTTTCAAAAATTTTTAAAATTTCTAAAATTCTTGCTTTTTACACCAAAATTTTAAACATGCTCTTTTTTCGCTGGAATGTTGATCAGATAAGCTTCA